>JAKSZT010054547.1:870658-900396 GCA_026826555.1 Tolypeutes matacus
AATGCCTCGCTGTGGGCTGGCTCTCGAGGAGGAGGAGGAGGAGGAGGAGGGGGAGTGTAATGCCTCACTGTGGGCTGGCTCTCGAGGAGGAGGAGGAGGAGGAGGGTGAGTGTAATGCCTCGCTGTGGGCTGGCTCTGGAGGAGGAGGAGGGGGAGGAGGAGGAGGGTGAGTGTAATGCCTCGCTGTGGGCTGGCTCTGGAGGAGGAGGAGGAGGAGGAGGAGGAGGAGGAGGGGTGCTTCTGGAGAAGGGCACCGTGTCTGCGGGTGGTGACCTGCTCCGGGAGGTGGTTCTCATCTGGGGCCTCTCAGCAGCGGCCGGGCTGGCGCCGTGGTGGAAGTCTCTGGCCCCTGCCCAGTGGCCGGTGCTGCTGGAGGACCTCCGCGGAGGCCTCTGCCTGTGGCCAGGCTTAGTCTCAGCGTGCTGGTCGGGTTCCAGGGGTGGGCGTCTTGAGAACCGGAGGGCGGTGGCGTTGCCTTGTACAAATTCTCTTTCGAAGCCGTGCGGCATCACTTGTGCTGCAGGCTCTTCATTGGAAGCGAGCGGCTCCGGCCAGGCAGTGTCCACGTGCAGGTGGGTTAGACTCCTCCTGAAACACTGGACCTGCTTAGACCACGCCCTGTCTGAGCCAGCAGCCACCGAGCGCCCACCTCTCCAGGACGGGCCGTAGTCCTCAGAAACGCCACTCGCGTGCCGCTGACAGCCACGCGGACGCTGTGTGCTGTACATTCCTGAGTGGGTTGAATAAGAGCTTTATTATACCTTTTTTCTTGCCTCACTGTTTTGCTCCGGGACATGGTTTCCTTAGAAGGGAGCCTCTCTGCATTTGAACCCAAATGTCCGATATTCCTAAATAAATTCTTATCTCTCCATAGGAATCAGCCATGGTTGTGATGCATTTTGGTGGTCAAAGATATTCAGGTGTCTCTTTACTAAAATTCGGGCCTTAACACCTTAAATGAGTGCTGCCCCAGAGAACCTTCTGAGATGATGTCGTGTCCTCTTTGCTGACCAGTAGCCACATATGGCTATTGAACACTTGCCTGGTTAATGCAACTCAAGAGCTGATTTTTAAATTCAAATTTAATTAATTTAAATTTAAACAGCCACGTGAGGCTAGTGGCTGCCATATTGGGCCACACAGCCTTAGACAGGGGAGAGCTTTTGGCTATGTGATGTATTACAGATCTTTCCTCTAACTCTGCAATCTAAACATAACACACTGTGTCTAAATTTGATCCTTTCTGGAAAATCAAGAGTCATAAAAATGACAGAAAGTAATCTCATCTTTATGTGATGTTTCAGTGATGTCAGGGTGGTATTGGAGTACAATTCAGAGTTCCTTACTAGGACACATTGATATGAGGGTCCAAATATAACGAACAAAACATGAACGGTGGGATGGCAATTTCTGCCAGAGTATAAGTGTGTTCTTTATTGATGTGAAATGCGTTTAAAAGGAACAAGACTTTACATTCAGTTCTTAGGCTCTTCGTGGTGGTGTGAGAGCTGGCAGCTTTGTGAACCCTGTGCCTCTGCTTACATCTCCATATTCACATTAGTGGAGTGCTTGGATCCAGAGAGCCATTTACTAGTGTTACGAAGGACGAGTTCTCTGTGTTTCTCTGTGAGTGAAGGACTGTTTCAGAGCAGGAGCTGAGTCTAGGAGCCAGAATGTCTGGGGTATGCCGCCCATCACTAACTGTGAATGTGGGCAGGTTTTTTAAACCTTCTGGTCTCCATTTCTTCTACAGTACGCTGGGGCACTTAGACTAATAATCGCCAATGTTTCACCCAGCTCTAAAATGCTGTGGTTGAAATCCCTCCATTTCAGTCAGGTTTTTTCTCCTTAACCATTTGTTATTCACAGGTAAAATCTGAGGTATGAGAACTGAGCTCACCTTTGTCAATATAACTTAATTTCTTTGTTCCAGGAAATTCTTGCCCAGAAAGATAAGACGTAAATTAATTTTAAAACTTCACTGTTTGCTTTAGGAAATTCTTGCAGATCAGTTTATCAGGACAGACAGTTTGCTCTTCTGGGCAAACAGTGCTCCCGGGAGTCACTGGAAAGCTCTCTTGCTGGCCTGCGCAAACAGCTCGGCAAGCGTGCGGAGGAAGGACCTCGTGCACCGTGGCTTTGAAGATGAGTCTGCGTTAACACTGTCTTATTTACTCTGCAGCTGGGAGAAAAATATCTCAGTCTCTGAGTCCAGACATTTTTCCTGCATAGCATGAGACTTTACATAGCTTATGCATTGGTGAGGTTACTTATAGCTACATCAGGGAACTCCTAGACACTGATTATAACAAGACGGGTAAGCAGAGCCAATTTCCCATGTCAAGCGTAGTTTGCAGCTTTATGTGAATAAGCATGTCCACGATATCCCGATAGCTTAGGCCACAGGTTGGAGCCGGTGTGGCTTGAAGCTGCGTGCCACAGAGTTCCCGACATGGCTACCAAACACGCAAGAGCGGCTTTAGCAGACCTCTGTGCCTCTTGCTTGAGTATTCTGTGCTCGCTGGGTGCTTCGTAGGACCGCCCGAGGAAAGAGCTTCTAGCTTGTCACGGGTTGGCCCTGCCCTCTGAACTCTTTAAAAAACCTGCATCAGTTATTTTGCTTCAAGTTTCTCACCAAGTTTCCTTACCACCCACAATTTCTCTTTAATTTTAATCCAGGCTGAATTGGAATATTTTCAAGTAAATTTTTATTTCCTCATGAAGCCTGACAAGAAGGGTCTTAGGGGAGTCCTGGGTTCACCTTTACCTTAGAAATTCAGCCACGCATCTGAAAGCAGTGCTAAGGCTGTGGAGTTAAACTTAGAATCTGCTTTTTAAGGAGGAGTAACCCTGAGAAGGAGGCCAGTGGCATTTTAATTGGACTGCTTTGGTGTAGCGGTTTTGATGTGGAGACATTTGATGTAGACTGAAAAAGAGACTTCAATTTTCAGTTAAAAAGAAATGATCAGGGGAGCGGGTGTAGCTCAGTGGTTGAGCTCCTGCTTCCCATTTATGAGGTCCTGGGTTCAATCCCCGGTACCTCCTAAAAAAAAATTTTTTTTAATTAAAAAAAAAAAGGAAATGATCAAATAATGTACAAAGCAGACCACTTCCCCTGCTCCCGAGCCTCCTCTCTGTTGACCAGACTGCTTTGTTCTCTCCTTTCCTCCCTCCTCTTTCCCTGTCCTCCCCACCCCTGCCCAGAGGAGGACACAGTGATGGTCAGAGAGGGTGTGCCATGGGTTGATGCTGAACCAGCATCTAGCAGGCAAACCCTGTGTAATTAGACGCCAGAAGCTTACCCCTGACTCTTACTCATCTTGGTCAAAGCTGTCGGTCATTCTAAACAAAGCCACTGCACCTTTTCTGAGATTTTACTTGTATCTTGAATGCCTGTACCGCAAATTACAGTTTCCTAATTTCCCCTAAAAGTTAAAGACATTGGTGGGGGAATTTGGGAATATAGAAGAAAAGTTCATGTTAGTGTAAGTTTGAAGAAAATAATCTTTTTTATGATTAACAATGTATTACAATCAGGCCTAAAGGTGGAAACCAAAAAGTCTTAATATTTCTTACTGACAAAGGAATGCAAACCTTTTCCCAGAGGAGTTACCTATAGTGGGTGGAAGACAGTTTTTCTTGACAAGGGGTGAGTGTATATAGCTTCGGGGTTAATGACTGTATTCCAGAAGAGAGAGGGTTAACCTTCTAGTCTGTAGGTCTGGGGTGACTTGTCACAAACTCGCTAGGATGCTTCAGTGATGACCAAGTACAGATGCTGATGGACGGACACGAGGGGCGGTTGCCAGGACGGGTTGGGTTGTGGGGGCCTAGGGCTTCCAGGACTGTGGCCTCTTAGCCGACGCCTTTACCCGCTAGGCGCGAGGGACTCCAGCAGGGCTGGCAGCAAGCGTACACTACTTACTTTTTAACTAGCCTTTATACTGATGGTTTTGTGGGGAAGACAGATATCCATAAAATTCTCGTAGACTTTTAGATAAGTCTGTTCCGGCGTGTGGTTCTAAAGTAATATATGTTAGTTAATGCTCCGATAGCGGGCAGTGAGTTGCTGAAGAGCCAGGGTCGTTACTTGGTAATAGGAACAGCTGCTCCGACACCCGGAGCTCCTGCTCCCCAGGCTGGTTCCTGCCGGCAAGCGCACCTCAGGCCGACGTGTTTCACGTGTCCGTTTTAGTTGTTTGCACTGCACCAAGGTCCCCATGCCCTTGGGCTCCTGCTGCTCTGTAGGAGTCACTCACCTCCTCCTCCCTCCCTGGAGGCTCGCCCCCTTCCTTGCCGTCCAAGACCAACATCACAAAGGCGTGCTTAGGTCCAAGCCCTTGCTCATCAACCACTGGACTTGTGATTCCAGATGTTCTTAGCTTTAGTTTCCCAGGATCTTTTTTCCTCTGACCTCTCAGGCTGAGCCATTGACTTCTGCATTGACTGCTCATTTCCACCTTTACTGATGTGACAACGTGTCCTCTTTTAAGGGTCTGTGCTGCGACCCTTATGCCCCCGGGCCTTATGCCCCGGGCCTTATGCCCCGGGTAGGACCGAGAGAGAGAGAGCATGGCTATGAGAAGGCTGGTGGGGATTTGTGCCGGCTGTAGAAAGTGTAAGGCAGAACAGCTGTCATGAGTTAGAGCAAGATTTATTAAGAATTCTGACACAATTGTTGATGTAAAAACTATTAAGGATAACTAGAAATTGACTTATTATATAAGACAGTATATCTCTTATTAGGACTTAGGCACCTATTACAGAAAACTCAAATAGTCTTCATTAACAAGTGCAGGATTAGCAGTTCAGGACCTGTCAGCAGGGCCCAGCTCTCGTGCTCTTTCCTGCCAGCTGGTGCTGGCTTCCGTGCCAGGTCTCCTCGTGGCGACAGGATGCTCCCAGCACTCAACCGTCGTGTCCATTCCAGCTGGGAGAAAGTGGAATGGAAAATGCACATTTCCCAACTGAAGCAACCCCTTTAGAGAGAGTCCCCGGCTTCCATCCTCTTCACCTCGGTGTACATTTCCCTGGACACAGGAGAAGCCAAGGAGGTTAGGAAAAATAGTCTTCAAGCTGGAGACATCTCCACCCCAAATAACATCAACGTCCCTTAGCAAGGAAGAGATGAAAGTGGATGTTGTGAAGGCAGCTTACAGTCCCCGCCTAGTGAGCTAGGGCAGAATTAACTAGACGATGCTTCTGCTCTGGTCTAGCCTAAAAAGCTCATACTGTTCCCTGCTTAAACTACCATCGCGTTTCCTAACTTCCCGTAGGTTGTAGGTTCAGAGCAAAAGTTTCGCGTTATCTCCAGGCTGTCTTATCAGTGTTCCTGGCTGCGCTGCAGGAGACCACGGGGTGTGGGCGGCGCCCAGGCCCTGCTGGCAGCCACTGGAGCTGGAGTCCACCAGGAGGGGGCCTTGGCAAGCTCCCGGACCTCAGATGCAGGGTGGGGAAGCATAATATTCGCTATTGGAAATAAGGTTTCTTAGGCTGAGGCAAATTTTAAAAATTCAAGAGAAAGGGAGCAGGTGTAGCTCAGTGGTTGAGCACTTACTTCACTTTGTACGAGGTCCAGGGGTCAATCCCCGGCACCTCCTAAAAAAATAATTCAAGAAGAAGAGCACGTTGCTTTGCATGAGGACAAGAGGACACACCCAAAACGTATGGTCAGTTCACTTTGTTAACTAAGGAGAACATGTATCCAAATGCTAAGGACATCCTAGTCACAACCGAGTTTTAAGAAAACCCAAGTCATGTTGATAACTCTGTGTGAAAACTGCTGTTGGCTAATAACGGCAGACTCAGGAGTGTTCCCTCATCACTTTCTTCTCTGGATTTCCAAAGAGCCTCCTTTTTTTCTGGAATATATGAAACAACCTTCCTCCTGAAAGAAAACCTCCTTCCTCTGGTTCTTCTGAAACAAGGGCTTCCTTTTCTGAGCCTCAAGTTACAAAAATTCCCTCTGAGGAAGAGTCTGGGGAGGTTACTGCACCTCAGCTGATTTCAGGTGATTTTCTTGAGTGGAACTGAATATATGACTTGCAACTGTCTCTTCAAAAAAGAAGAGAGACTTATTTTTCACACAAAACCTGCATTTAAATAAACCACCAAATTTCTTCATACAGTATAACGAATGCTTGACATTGCAGTGCTTTGGCACTTAAGTGCATAGGCTCCCAGCGAATGTTGGAGGTAGGCAGGAAGGATGGAAAAGGTGAAGCAAGGAAGGGAAGGAAGGTTAGCAAAAAATTTTTTACTGGGAATATATTTGTTTTTTAATTGGGGAAAGGCAAAGGCTATGAAATTCCGTCCTGGGGGCTCAGGCTTTATCCTAGGTAAATGGGGAGACTAACATATTTGTTTAAATTCCATTGTATTTCTTTTTCCCACAACATTTAAATATAGTACATACATATATATTTCTCCCGACTTTTAAAAGACATAGTTTTGCTTTTATGTCAGAACTGTATAAACCCAGGTCATGAACACTTTCTCTTACACACCAGAGTTTGGACTGCAGAGTAGGGTCTGGTCTTCCCCCGTGGGGCGCTTAGCTCACCGGAGGACTCCCTCTGTGCAGCTGGCTGCCACCCAAGCTCCCACATAGACCACCTCCCCACCCCACTGCCCCCCTCTCCTGGCTGGAGTTTTTCTTCTTGACGGCAGTGATATATGTCATAAGAAATCTTGGGATCACAATGTTGGAGAACCACTGTCTTATAATTACTAAATATGGTCAATCTTATTTCTTTTTTTTAAGGAGGTACTAGGGATTGAATCCCCGTACCTGGCCTCACACATAGTAGAGTTTAATAAATGTGAATAAATGAATGAATGATATGAGGCCAGAGATCACATCCTGTTTGCATGCTGAATGGTTGCTGTGGAGTTTTGTGCATACCAGGCATTTAATAAAGATGTGTTGGATGAATGAATGAATGCAATCTATAATATTGCTCTATAAGAGCTCTGATATTAGAGAAGAGTGATTAAACCATACCTATAAAACCACTACAGACTTTGGTAGAGGGACGTATTTCAAACCCTGGCTCTTCAACTTACTTAACATCACTTGGCTTGTGCTTCAGTTATCAAATGGGGATCATACCTGCCTCATAGGATTTGTTGGTAAAGTTGTTGGGTATTTTTTAAAGTGCCCAACATAGGGGGGTGTAGCCATTTGACAGTTTGTTGTAATTATGAATTCCAAAAATATATAATTGGATCATGCTTGTAAACTGGTCTGCTAATCTGGGCGTGATTAAGTTTGATTAGGGCGTTGACTGGGCCACGTCAGTAGGGCGTTGAGCCCCACCCCTTGGTGGGTGGAGGAATCGAATATAAAAGGCAGGGCAGAGGGCAGAGGCAGCAGTTCTGATGTTGGAGTCTTGATGCTGGAGTCAGGGAGGCGAGCTGACAGAGGAGCTTGGTCGTGAGGAGGGAGAGAAGGCCCCGGGATAGAGACGAGCCGTTCGCCTGATAGTCTGCGGCTGACCTTGTGGAGGAAACAGAGGAGCTAAGCCCGGAGAGCAACGCAGCCCCGGGAAGAAAGGAACCCAGGAAGCCTGAACCCTGGCACACGTCGGCAGCTGTCTTGCTCCAACACGTGGCATTGGACTATGGTGAGGGAAGAAGCTTATGCTTTGTGGCCTGGTAACTGTGGACTTCTACCCCCAAATAAATACTCTTTATAAAAACCAACCGATTTCTGGTATTTTGCATCACCAGCCCTTTGGCTGACTAATACAGAGGGGTTCAACAAATAATAGTTATTTTTATTGTTCCAGAAAATGTTAAAAGAGCAGAGTTTGGATTGTTCCAATCTACTATAACATTTTTTTAACAAAGGGTTTTATATAAATAATATTGCCATTAAACTTTACCCAGCAAGCAGAAGGCTGGCTTTTTAAAGCATGTAGCACTTAAGAATGATAAGCAAATAAGTAAGTGAATGTAGGAAATCTTATATAACCTCATAGTTACAAAAATGTAAGCTAGTTTCAGTTAAAAAAAACAAAAACACGTTAGAGTCCTAAATGGGCTCAAAGAGATGATACTTCCCTATGAAAGTTTAAAAATGTGAGATGGAGTTTTTGAAACTGACTAGGACTCTAAGGTGTACGTAAGAAGAGAATTCAAATGCTATTTTTAACGTTTTTTAAAAATATTTTTTTAATTTTTATTTTTAAAGAAACTTAGATTACATGAATGTTACACAAAAAATATAGAGGATTCCCATATACCCCGCTCCCTACCCCTCCCACATTTCCCCACATCAACAACATCCTTCATTAGTGTGGTGCATTTGCCACAATTGATGAACATATCTTGGAGCATTGCCACTAAGCGATTAGAGTTTACATTGTAGCTTACACTCTCCCCCGCACATTTTTCCAAGTTATTACAAGATACACAGTGGCCTGTATCTGTCATTGCAGTGTCATTCAGGATAATTCCCAAGTCCTGAAAATGCCCCCAAATGCTATTTAAGGAAGACCAAATTCAATTCAACAAATACTTAAGTGCGAGGAAATGTCTTAGGAATTGACTGTTTTATTATGTTACTGAGACAAGAACCTACTTGGGTGGAGACAACTTGGGAGATCCTGAAGCTGTGTGTTCTGATGTCCCACTTTATTAAGAAAGGGGCATCTGAAAACAAGATGATACCAGGGTGTGTTCAAGGAAACACATACCAGTTTGTTTTTTTCACTAAGGGTCACTTTCAGTAATTGATTCTGTGACTATGGTTTACCTGGACAATACATTTTCATTCAAGATAAAAGAACAAAGGAAGTACATGTAACTTTATTATGGAGATTAGAAACTTTGTAATGATCAGTCTATTCTATTTTACCTTTAAGAAAGGAAGAAGCTCTAGGATCAGCTGCAGGGAGTATAGGGTTTAAGTGACCTTTTCTATCAGGTTGATGTTTGGGTCAAGACCCTCGGCCTCCCCTGCCCTAGTCCCAGAATGGATCCAGAAACAGACAGCTGTGACAACGAAGCAGCATTCCTGTAGCATTGTTCTTTAACCCCAATCTTAGGGCCAGGGTCTGACCAAACCAGCCTATGACTGTCCTTCACAATAAATGAAGTAACAGAGCTGCTAAATCAAGTAATGCTTTAAAAACCTCCCAATGCAAGGATCTGTTTCCTTTATAATAAAAAAGTAAGTAAATCCCACTTTTCACACGTCAAGCCTTCATCAAGGCGATGCTTTCTTCCTGAAGATTGGCGTTCTGGGGCTGCTGCCAGTGCTCCTTGTGCTTGGCTGCTGTGTCACGTGGCAGTAAACATGGCGGCCTCTCCTGGCTTCTCCCTGCTCTCCCAGGGTCTCTTGACTTTCAACTGCTTGCTTCCCAAGATGTTCTGTCCGCCATCTTCCCAGAAGTCTCCTAATTTCTTAAATGAGATTCAAAACATAATAGCTTAAGACAAAGGATTGATAATTTGACTCCCTTAAAATTCAGGACAGGGACTTACGGGAAGATGGCTTCACAGTAGGCAGGCAGGGATCAATTCTTTCACAAAAACAACAGAGAAAGGGCAAAAAACTGTCCAAGGGACCTGCTCTGAGGGTCAGCAGACCAGGAGAGTTCTGCCACCCCCAGGAGGGTGAGGAACAGATTGACTAAGAACCCAAAATAACAATCGTGAGTTACCAAGCCCCCGTGGTAGCCAGGAACGGCCCCCATCCCCATGCTCCAGGTGCACACCCAAGATAAACTCCTGGCCCACTGCAGCCAACTGAGAGGGGAACAGATGTCTTCCTCCCTGGGAAGAGGGAGGGTAGGCAGAGGGCAGAAAGTGGTTTCTCTTCAGTGAATTTGTCCAGCAGAGCCTGCTTTGAACCTCAGTTCTGGCCAGACCAGAATCATGGGCAAGTGGAGATGGAAAGAAACACCTCCATGGAAAGGTTTGCTGATGAGTGCCATCTGCTGTCCTGCTGGGAAACTGAATGGAGAAAACTGCTTTTATGTCTCTTTTAGCCTGAACCCCTGGGAGAAAATCTGTACCCCATTAGTGAGTCCCTGGCCCGATTTTGATAAGCTGGGAAATTTTAAAGACTCAAAATAAGTTGAACCAAAATCAAAGAAGAGCCATGAAAAACAAACAAGCAAACAACTATGCAAGAGAGAGATAGTGATCATTGGAGTAAATTCACCAACATATTCAGATGCATAGACATCAGCAAAAAATTACAAGCCATACTAGGAAATAGGAAGTGATGGCCCAGGCAAAAGAACAAACCAAATATCCTGAAGAGATACAGGATTTAAGACGACTAATCAATGATATTCACACAAATCTCCTAAATCAGTTCAAAGAGTTGAAGGAAAATATGGCTAAGGGGACTGTGGCAATTTGATATTATTTATGAATTCCAAAAAGAGATACAGATTATGTTTGTAAACTGGTCTGTTCCTCTGGGCGTGCTAACCCTTTGATTATATTATATTCAACTGAGACGTGTGATGAAATTATGTTAAGATTAGAGCTTTGATTCAACCATGTCTTTAGAGTATGACTCAGCATTGAGTCCCCGCTCCCTTGGTGGACAATATAAATGGATACTCACTCAGTAAGACACAGAAGTAGACACACAGAGAAGACACACAGAGGAAGAGTGACAGCTCCATAGATGTGGCAGAGGCCCCGGGGAAGAGATATGAGCCATTCTTCTGATAGTTTACAGCTGACCTTGTGAAGAGAACAGAGCAGATGAGTTCAGAAAGAAACGGGCCCTGGGAAGAGAGAGGAGCCCTATGCTAACCTACAGCTGAAATAAGAAGAAGCTGGACCCATGGAGCTTTAATAGGGAAGAGGAAGGCTGAACCTTTGTAGATATCATCCGCCATCTTGTTTCAACATGTGGCAACTGAGTTTGGTAGGGAAGTAACCTTGAGTTGGACTCTTTAGGGCCTTGTGAATGTAAACTTTTACTCCAAATAAATACCCTTTATATGGGCCAACAGATTTCTGGTACTTTGCATCAGCACCCCTTTGGCTGACTAATGCAGGGACAAAGGATATTTAGAAGACACTGGATGAGCATAAAGAACAATTTGAAAGCCTGCAGAGAAAAGTAATAGAGCTTACAGGAATAAAAGACACAATGGATGAGGTTAAAAATACCTTAGAGGCACATAGCAGATTTGACTTGATCAAAGACAGAATTAGTGATATCGAGAACAGAATATCTGATCCTGAAAAGACAGGAGAACAGAAAGAGAAAAGAATGGAAAGAATGAAACAGGGAATTGAGTAACAACATGAAACACCCAAGCATATATGTTATTGGTGTCCCAGAAAGACAAAATGGAAAAGGAGCAGAAAGAATATTTGAGGAAATAATGACCAAAAACTTGCCAACCCTTTTGAAATATATAAGCATCGATATCCAAGAAAGACAATGCACCCCAAACAGGATAAATCCAAACAGAGCTACTCAGAGACACCCTACTATTAAGAATGTCAAATATCAGATATAAGAAAAGGATTTTGAAAGCAAGAGAAAAGCAAAGCATCACATACAAGGAAGCCTCAATAAGATAAGTGTCAGTCCTTCATCAGAAATGATGGAGGTGAGAAGAAAATGGTATGATGTGTTTAGGGTACTGAAAGAGAAAAACTGCCAGCCAAGAATTCTTTTATCTGGCAGAATTGTCCTTCAAAAATGAGGGTGAGTTCAAAATCTTCATAGACAAACCAAAACTGAGAGAGAATGTTACCAAAACCAGAATTACAAGAGATATTAAAGGGAGTTCTGCAGTCCAAAAGGAAAAAACAAGGGTTCAAGACTTGCAGAAGAGTGTAGAAATGAAGATTATTAAGAAGGGTAAATTAAAGGGTTAAAAAGACAGATAATAGTAATATATGATAATGGAAAGGCAAAAGATAAAATGGATAAAGTAAGTAATGCTCTTACAGTAATAACATTGAATGTTAATGGCTTGAACTCCCCAATCAAAAGACATAGACTGATAGAATGGATTAAAAAAAAAAAAAAAAAAAAGCCATCTCTATGCTGTCTACAAGAGACTCGCGTCAGAATCAAGGACAACCACGTTGAAAGTGGAAGGTTGGAAAAAGATATTCCGTGCAAATAGTAACCAAAAAAGATCTAGAGTGGTGATACTAATATCAGACAAAATAGATTTTAAATGTAAAACTGTTATAAGGGACAAAGAAGGTCATTCTATATTAATAAAATGGGAAATTCACCAAGAAGAAATAACTATAATAAATATTTGTACCTAACCTGGGTACCCCAAGATACATGAGGCACACACTGGCAAAACTGAAGGGAGAAATAGATGTCTCAACAATAATAATTGGAGACTTCAATACACCACTGTCAGTATTGGATAGAATTTCTGGACAGAGGATAAATAAAGAAACAGAGAACTTGAATAATATGATAAACAAACTAGAACTAACAGATATTTATAGAGCATTACACCCCAAAACAGTAGGATATACATTCTTTTCAAGTGTTCGTGATCCTTCTCCAGGATAGACCATATGTTGGGTCACAAGACAAGTCTGAATAAATTTATAAAGATTGAAATCATACAAAACACTGTCTCTGGTCATAACAGAATGAAGCAAGAAATCAATAACGAATGGAAAAATGGAAAATTTAAAAATATGAAAATTAAACAAGACATTTTAAATAATCAGTGGGTCAAAGAAGACATTGCAAGAGATTTCAGTAAATTTCTTGAGACAAATGAAAACTAGAACACAACATTTCAAAACCAATTGGACATCACAAAGGCAGTGACAATAGGGGAATTTATAGCCCTCAATACTTATATTAAAAAACAAGAAAGCTAAAATTGAAGATCTAACTGCACACCTGAAGGTACTAGACAAAGAACAGTAAACTAAACCCAAACCAAGCCAAAGGAACAAAATAATAAAGATCAGAGTAGAAATAAATGAAATTGAGAACCAAAAAAAAAAAAAAAAAACAATAGAGAGGATCAGTAAAACCAAAAGTTAGTTTTTGAGAAGATCAACAAAATCAACAAACCCTTAGCTAGACTGATAAAGAAAAAAAGAGAGAGAGGATGCAAGTAAATAAAATCAGAAATGAGTGGAGGGACATTCCCACTGACCCCACAGAAATGAGAGGTCATAAGAGGATACTATGAACAACTTTACACCCCAAAACAATGCAGACAAGATGGACAAATTCCTAGAAACACACAAACAACCTACAATGACCCTACAAGAAATAGAAGACCTCAAAAAGCCAATCAATTTGGTGATTGAAACAGTCACCAAAACCTACCAAAGATGAAAACACCAGGACCAGATGGCTTCACAGGTGAGTTCTACCAATCATTCAAAGACAATCTAATACAAATCTTGCTCAATCTCTTCCAAAAATTGAACAGGAAAGAAGGCTACCAAACCATTCTATGAAGCCAACATCGCCCTAATACCAAAACCGGAAAAAGTACGAGAAAAGAAAATTACAGACATTTCTCTAATGAATATAGATGCAAAACTCCTCAACAAAATACTTGCAAACCAAATCCAAAAGCACATTAAAATAATTATATACCACGATCAAGGTGGTTTTATCTCAGGTATTCAAGGGTTTTTCAACACAAGAAAAATCAATCAGTGTAATAAACCACATAAATAAATTAAAGAAGAAAATCACACGATCTTCTCAATTGATGTAGAAAAGACATTTAACAAAATACAGCATCCTTTCTTGATAAAAACACTCCAAAAGATAGGAATAGAAGAAAGCTTTCTTAATATGGTAAAGTGCATATATGAAAAACTTACAGATAACATTGTACTCAATGGTGAAAGACTGAAAACTTTCCTGCTGAGATCAGAAACAAGACAAGGATGCCCACTGTCACCACTGTTATTCAATATTGTGCTAGAAGTTCTAGCTAGAGCAATTAGGCTAGATAAAGAAAGAAAAGGTACCCAAATAGGAAAGGAAGAAGTAAAACTTTCATTATTCACTGCTGATATGACCCTGTATCTAGAAAATCCTGAAAAATCCAAACAAAGCTACTAGAATTAATAGATGAGTTCAGCAAAGTGGTAGGATACAAGATTAATACACAAATATCAGTAGTGTTTCTATACATTACTGAGGAACAATCTGAGAAGGAAATCAGAAAGAAAAAAATTCCATTTATAGTAGTGACTAAAATAATCAAATATTTAGGAATAAACTAACCAAGGACATAAAGGACCTGTATTCAGAAAGTAGAAAACATTTCAAAAAGAAACTGAAGAAGACTTAAATAAATGGAAGGCCTGGAAGACTAAATATTGTTAAGATGTCAATTCTACCCAAACTGATTTACAGATTCATCATGAAAATCCCAACAGCCTTTTTTTAATGGAAAAGCCAATTATCGAATTTATTAGGGAAGGTTAAAAGTGCTCTGAATATCCAAAAATGTCTTTAAAAAGCAGAATTAAGTTGGAGGTCTCTCAATTCCTGAGTTTAAAGCATATTACTTAGCTACAGCAGTAAAAAAACAGCATGGGACTAACAAATATAGAAAAATTGACCAATGGAACCAAATCAAGAGCTCAAATAGACCCTCACATCTACAGTCAAGTGATTTTTAACAAGGCTGTCAAGTTCTCCCAGTTGGACCAGAACAGTCTATTCAATAAATGGTGCTGGGAGAACTGGATATTCCTATCCAAAAGAAAGAAAGAGGACCCCTTTCTCACACCTTGTATAAAAATTAACTCAAAATGGATCAAGGACCTAAATATAAAAGCTGCAACCATAAAACTCCTATAAGAAAACATCTTCAAGATCTTATGGTAGGGGAAGCAGATGCGGCTCAAGAGATTGGGCTCCTGTATACCGTATAGGAGGTCCAGGGTTCGATTCCCAGTTTCTCCTGGTGAAAAGCAAGCTGGCCCACGCGGAGAGCTGGCCCACACGGAGAGCTGGCCAGCGCAGAGAGCTGGCGCGGCAAGATGATGCAACAAAAAGGGACAGAAGAGAGACAATAAGAGATGCAGCAGACCAAGGAGGTGAGGTGGCACAAGAGATTGAATGCCTCTCTCTATTCTGGAAGGTCCCAGGATCGGTTCCTGGTGCCTCCTAAAGAGAAGACAAGCAGACACAGAAGAACACACAGAGAGCAGACAGCGAGCACAAAACAATGAAAGCGGGGCGTGGGGGAGAGATAAATAAATCTTTAAAAAAAAAAAAAAATCTTGTGGTAGGCAGTAATTTCTTAAACCTTATACCCAAAATATGAGCAACAAAAGAAAAAATAGATTAATGGGACCTCCTAAAAAATGAACACATTTGTTCTTCAAAAGGCTTTTTCAAGAAAGTAAAAAGGCAGCCTACTCAATGGGAGAAGATATTTGGAAACCACGTATCTGATAAGGGTTTGATATCCATGTTATATAAAGATATCATGCAACTCGACAATAAAAAGACAAGCAATTAAAAATGGACACAAGACTTGAATAGACATTTCTCCAAAGAGGAAATACAAATGACCAAAAAGCACATGAAAAAAATGTTCAACATCACTTGCTATTAGGGAAATGAAGGTCAAAACTACAATGAGATTCCATTTCATAATACATACCTTACAGAATGGCCATTATTTAAAAAAACAGAAAACTACAAGTGCTGGAAAGGATGTGGAGAAACAGGAACACGCCTTCACTTGTAGCAAGGTGCAGCCTCTGTGGAAGACAGTTTGGCAGCACCTCAGGAAGCTCAGTATAGATCTGCCATATGATCCAGCAATCCTGTTACTAGGAATTATTCAGAAGAGCTGAAAGCAAGGATGCAAACTGACATTTGCACATCAGTGTTCATAGCAGCATTATTCAATTGCTAAAATAGAGAACCAGCCCAAGTGTCCATCAACTGTTGAATGTCTAAACACAATGGAATGCTATTTGGTTGTAAGAAGAAATCGGGATGCATATGACAACATGGGTGAACTTTGAAAATATGTTGAGTGAAATAAGCCAGACACAAAGGACAAATATTGTATGGTCTCACTAATATGAACTAAATACATTTCAGGTAAACTCTAGAGTATAAGTTAATGTTTATAGCATTATTAATAAGGTTAACTGTAAAAGTGTGGGAATAAATAGAGTTGATGGTAACACACTGTATTAGTCAGCCAAAGGGGTGCTGATGCAAAATACCAGAAATCGGTTGGTCTTTATAAAGGGTATTTATTTGGGGTAGAAGCTTATAGTTACTGGGCCATAAAGCATAAGTTACTTCCCTCACCAAAGTCCACTGCCACGTGTTGGACCAAGACAGCTGCCGACGTTTGCCAGGGTTCAGGCTTCCTGGGTTCCTCTCTTCCAGGGGCTGCGTTTCTCTCCGGGCTTAGCTCCTCTGTTGCCTCCACAAGGTCAGCTGTAGACGATCAGGTGAATGGCTCGTCTCTATCCCGGGGCCTTCTCTCTTCCTCACCAGGCAACATCAAAACTGCTACAGCTCTGTTCTTTGCTTTATATTTGATTCCCCACCCACCAAGGGGTGGGGCTCAATGCCCTACTGACGTGACCCAGGCAATGCCCTAATCATAACTTAATCATGCCCAGATTAGCAGACCAGCTTACAAGCATAATCCAATATCTATTTTTGGAATTCATAACTATATATAACTGCCAAACTGCTACACACATTATATGAGTATAACTAATATTGCTGATTTATGAATGTGATTGAGACTGAAAGGGGTAGTAAGTGGAAGCAAATGTCAGTTGAAAGGAAATGAGAGAATAATTTAGGGAATGAATAACTGATTTCAGTGGTGGATGAAGATTGTGGTTAATAGTATTAATATAAGAATGCTTTTCTTTTACAAAGTGTTAAGAATATGGTGGTACACGGGAAAATTACAACTACTTTAACTTATGGATGATAGTTAACAGTAACATTGAAATATTTTGCAACAATGGCAGGAAGGCATTGTTTAAATACTAAGGGGCAACAATGTGGGGTATAGGAAGGTATGGGATTTTTCCTTTTGGATTAATGAAAACGTTCTAAAATGGAGCTGATGACAGTACAATTCTGTGATGAAAATGAGAGCCACTGAGTGCACAGTTAGCATGGACTGTACAAAGCATGGGGCTGCATAATGCAGGGAAGCCAGTGGTAGGAGATGGACTGTGGCTAACAGGAGAACTACGAGAACTCTCCTCCTGAATGTTAACAAATATATAATAGGGTGTTAATAATTTTGTCCTAGGGGACACCCTGAAAAAAATTGAGACACCAAGGATGCCTTGAACTGCGAATGTTTAGGAATCTGTGCCCCAGGCCAGTTAACTCAGAACTTCTGGAGGTAGAGTATGTGTGAGTGCTTTTAAGAAGCTCTCAGAGCTTCTAACATGCGCAAAGCAGGAAAAACCGCTGCCAGCAGACTCACCTCTGATTCAGGGTGAAGCTACTCAGAGTGTGTCCGTGGGCCAGTGCTGGTTTGCAAGTTATTTGCTGCAGGTGTGTGTCAAGATAAATATAGTCTATATCAATTGCCTGTACTCACATTTCCATGAATAATGGTACAGTTTTTATAATCTTTTTTCCTTT
The DNA here is from genome assembly GCA_026826555.1 of Tolypeutes matacus. Classification (NCBI taxonomy): domain Eukaryota; kingdom Metazoa; phylum Chordata; class Mammalia; order Cingulata; family Chlamyphoridae; genus Tolypeutes; species Tolypeutes matacus. The sequence continues at coordinate 888,255 of JAKSZT010054547.1, forward strand.
ATGTTTCTTTTGATTAAATTCAGTGAAATATGATTTTATGTCTGTTGAATTTAAAAATAAAAAATTGGGGCTTGTATTTTATTTTGCATACATTTTTCTCATGTTTTTTTAGTAATTTTCTAGCTTTATTGAGGTATAATTGGCATATTTAAAGTGTACACTTTGATCAATTTAACTGACATATATATATACCATTACCACAACCTATGTAATGAACGTGTACGTCACCCCCAGAATACTTCTGTGCCCCTTTGTCGGCCCTTTCGTCCCTCCACACCCCTCGACACCTTTGCCCCATTTCAGCACAGACCCCGGTCTGCTTTGGGCCGCTGCAGATCAGTGTGCACTTTGCAGGATTTGAAGTAAATGGAAGCCTTGCAGCAGGTGCTCCTGTTTAGCCTGGCGGTTGGACCATGCTGCACATACACACTTCACTCCGTTCTATTCCTGAACGGTATTCCGTTGTGGATACACCACAGTTTGTTTATTTGCCCGTTGCTGGACATCTGGATTGCTTCCAGTATTTGGCTCCACAGATAAAACTGCTGTAAACACCTGTGCACACATCCTTCTGAGGACACACTAATTTTTCTTGGGTAAATAAATACCTACGAGTGGAATGGCTGGGCCGTATGAGGTGTATGCTTGTAGCAGTGTATTTTGCAAAAGCCTGAGTGCCCAAGGATTGGAAATATATAAAACCGATCCTTCCCTGAATATATCTTGAGAAGTACTGACCTAGGGACAGGTACAAGAATGTTCACAGCTGCTTTGTTTGTAAGAGAGAAAACTGGAAACAGTCCAAGCATCGTTTTCAGGAGAATGGATCATTAAAATGGTATATATTTGTTCAGTAGACTAATTATTAACAATAAAATGGATGAACTGCAGCTATACCAATCAAAATGTATAAATTGTAGAAATTTAAAGTTGTGTTGAAAAAGCCAATTGCAAAAGAATACATATGGAATAATTCCATTATATACAATTTAAAAACAAACAGCATTAAAAAATATATTTAGGGCTACACACATTTGTGGTAAACTGTAAAGGAAAGCAAGAAAACGGTAAATACAAAATTTGGAAGTTTGTTTACTTGGGGAAGGGGTGTGTTGCAGTGAGGGAAATGGGACTGGGAATTACATACAGGCACTTTTGGGGCTAATTGGTCACCGTCTGTTTCTTAAACTACAGAAGTTCATTTTGATGATGTTATTTATTGTGCTTATATTTTGTTATAAATTTTGTGTATATTTAATATGTAGTAACAAAATTTATTTTAAAAAATCTCTAAACAGGTGAAAAGAAATTTTTGAAGCAAGACTAAAGGTAGCAACTGCAAACTGTCAAGGATAGAAAAAAATCCAGGCCTTAAGTAAATATATATTTGAATGATAGGCTATTAGGCATCACATTTGGAAATTCAGGGATAGTAAACCAGATCATCACAGTATATTTAGTTCAAAGGTATAGAACATGTGATGTTATTCATTAGAATGATGTCTTATAACTGACTGAATCAGTTAAGAATGTGCTATAGATTGTAGAAAAACCATAGTCTCATCAAGTTAAAATACATGTGTTTCATGTTTATGATAATTGAAAAATGGTTTAAATAGTCAAAATGAGAATTGACTATCCTGTGCTTCCCAGATGGATGGGATTTATAATTGGGCAGGAGTTAGGTTAAAAGCCGGAAGAGATGGAGGAAGTTAAGAAAGTGTTGGAAATTCTTCCTAATAGAAGATAAAACTGAATTCTTTGCTACAATAAAGCTTCAGACCTATGCCTTGAGAAATCTCTGTGTGTGTGTCTTTTTGCATTTTCAGTGGCTTAAGACGGTGGGAAAAAAGATGCATCAGTGCTCCCTTTCCAGGGAGAAGCTCAGAGTTTCAGAGATGGGTAGAGCACCTCTCTCCAGAGAATGTGCATTTACTTCCTACTGTGATTCATGGTAACTGAGGGATTTATAACATTGCTGTAAGCAGATGCCTTCCTTGCCCCTCGCTTGCAGCCAGTCTGTTTAGCTTACTTCCATTCCTTTACTTGTTATCTTGTGTTAGATGAGCACTTTACAGACACTTTATGCTCACCCCAGCAGGCGTTTGTCCATTTTCAAGGACTTCCCAGACCACACTCCCTGGTAATCGTGACCGAAACATAACCAGTCACTATCTGCCAACTTAAGAAACACCGCTATCTCCACCTCCCCTTCTTTAAATCCCATGAAAAACCTAAGCACTTTAAACTTGGGGAGACAGATTTGAGCTGAGGCTCCTACCTCCATGCCGTCAACCTTGCATTAAAACTCTCAATTTTCAAAATCCCGGAGTCGTAGCATTGACTTCTGTGCACGCTGGGCAGTGAGCCCTTGCTCGCTAACAGCTTCATGCACAAATCCACACAAAACCTTTATACCAGAGGATGCGAGGAAGCAGTGGCCTGTTGGTATAAGATCTGACTGAGCCTTACAAAGGGCAGGAGAGAAGGGGATGGAGAATGCTATTTAATACACATTTACTGTGCCCAAGGCATTCTGCACTCCGTTAACACAAGATAATAACTACAATAACAATAAACCTACTTTGGTCCGTGGTTACACTCTGCCCTTATTTTTTTCATCCCTCAATCTTGAAGGATTTGGGACAATGTCCAATCTGAGTGCTTCAGGCTGAGAAGGGTGTGGATATTATGCGGCATAGGAAAGGAATTACTTACTTGCAGTTGAAGATATTCCTTCCTTGTTTTGGGGATGGGACTTGTCCATGATCATCATTTTGTTGGTTGTCCATGGCAGGCCTGAAGAACTGGAGAGTAGGAGTTGGCCACATATCTGCTGGGTTTCAGGGCTCAACCAGCATATGAACACTCTGAAGATTTAAGTCTCTGGGAAATTTACTTAACAGGTACATTGAAAATTAAAGGTTCAATGAAAAGAAAAAGAATCATGAGTAGGGGAATTGTAAATGAGCATAACTATATTATATTGGGAATTAGATTTTCATATATTCCCAGATAGGGCCCTCTGAGGGGGTGTTGATTTCATGAGGCCCTGTGGCTTGCCTATGGTATTGGATGCCCCAAGGGCCCTAAGAGCACTTTTGTTTGAGGCTTTGTTTACTGGGGCAGTTTGTGAAGTCTGCAGAATGAACTCCCTACTAACTTTGTAATCTCTTAGTCATAAAAACTCTATTTTATTTAATATTTCCCTCTTTATGTCAAGGTCTTTTTCCAGATGTATCACTGATTAGTGCTAGTTAATAATCCCTTGGTGCCAGGGAGGCTTATGCCCAGGAGTCATGTCCCACGTTGGAGTGGGGCGGGGGGAGGTAGTGAGTTTATTTGCTGAGTTTGGCTTAGAGAGAGGCCACATTTGAGTAATGAGGTTTTCAGGAGGTAACTCTTAGGCATTAATTATAATTAGGCTGTTTCGTTTTTATAGGAATAAGGTTCATCAGTAATGAAAACATACCTATAACAACATAAACACATTCATATCCCATAGAAGTATGTTTTAGATGCATTTTTCCACATTTACCACCCCACTATCAATACCCTGTACTAATGATATACTTTTGTTATAGATCCTGAAGGAACATTCTATATTTGTATTCTTAACTACAATCTTTGGCCACCCCAGAATTCACTGAGTTATACAGTTGCCTGTTTTATCCTCTAGCTTTCCTTCTAGCCTCATGGATGGACTAAAGCTTCCCCTTTCAACCATGTTTACACTCACACTTAAGTGCTATTAATTACACTCATCACTGTGCCCCCATCACCTCCATGCATTCTCAAACCACTATAATCAATGATAGTATAATTTCTGTACAGATTAAGTTTAGGTTTACCAATCTCTACTCCCCTTCTATCTCTTGGTAACCTATCTTTGAGACTCTACTTCCCTGAGTCTGTTCACAATTCTCAGTTCATATCACTGAGGTCATGCAATATTTGTCCTTTTGTGCATGCCTATTTAACTCAACATGAAATCCTCAAGGTTCATCCATGTTATCACTGTGTCAGTCCTTCATTCCTTCTTATAGCTGAGTAATATTCCATTGTATGTATATACCACAATTTGCTTATCCATTCATCTGTTGATGGATACTTGGGTTGCTTCCAACTTTTGACAATAGTGAATAATGCTGCTCTGAACATTGGTGTGCAGATGTCTGTTGTGTCCCTGCTTTCACTTCTTCTGGGTATATACCTAGTTGTGGGATTGCCAGATCATATGGCAATTCTATGCTTAGCTTTCTGAGAAACTACCAAACTGTCCTCCTGAGTGGCTGCACCATTTTACATTCCCACCAGCAATGAAGGAATGTACCTGTTTCCCCACATCCTCTCCAGCACTTGTAGATTCTTTTTTTTTAATAGCAGCCAGTCTAGTAGTTGTGAATCGATATCTTTGTAGTTTTGATTTGCATTTCCCTCATAGCTAATGATGTTGAGCATCTTTTCATGTGATTTTTAGCCATCTGCGTTTCCTCTTTTGAAAAGTGTTCTAGTCTCTTGCTCATTTTTAAATGTGTTATTTTGTCTTTTTGTGATATTTTTCTAATGTATGTTTACATTTTCTTCTATATGCTCACCCAATATATTCTTAGTATTCTTTATCTCTTTCTTCATCTCCTTGAATTGATGTAGGAGATTTGTGTTGACATCTTTGATTAGTTGTTCTCATTTGACATATGGGATAATTGAGACTTGGAAGTTAAAGACCTTGTCAAATATTTCAGAGAAGGTAGATTTAAACCTAAATCTGTTTGAGTACAGAGCACATCTTTCTGCTAATAATTAACTATTATTGATAACTTATTCTAATTGTACCAAGAACTGTTCCAAGTGATAGGTTGCTAATTGTCCCATTAATGTCTTTTTTCTGGTCTGGAACCCAACCCAGGATCACAGGTAGCATTTACTTGTCATGTTTCTTAGTCTACTCCAGTCTGGGACAGTTTCACAATATTTTTTTTCTTTCATGACCTTAATACTTTTAAATATATGTGTATTTTTATTAGAGAAGTTGTGAGCTTACAAAACAATCATGCGTAATATGCAGAATTCCCATACCTCACCCCTCCACTAACACCTCACATTGTTGTGGAGCATTTGTTACAGGTTATGAAAGAACATGCTCAGACAATTACCACTAACCATGGTCCATAGCGTACACTTGGTACATTTTTCCATGCACCCCCTTTTTCCATGTGTTGGTGTCGTACAATGTTCTCATAAGAGAACACTCTCGGATTTGTCCTGTTAACCACAGTTCATCTTCCACCACATGGTTCACTGTGTTATACAGCCCATGCCTTGTACATTCCATCTGCCCAGTAAACCTTTTACCATTTTCCTTAGTCCAAAAGAAAAAAACCCATACCCCCCCATATTGACCCTTAGCATTGACATAGTACTTTCTTTGATATTGATGCAAGACTATTACAATATTGCTGTTAACTATATAAGTTACATTAATTGTATTTTCCCCATGTATCACCAATTCTTACCACCTTGTATAGTGACGCACATTTGTTCTAGTTCATAGAAGAACATTCTTTTATTTGTCCTATTAACCACAATCCTCATCCACCTCCAGATTAACTATGTTATTCAGTCCCTAGATTATTCTCTAGTTTCTTTCAATTGACACTTACATCCCTAGACTACCCCTTTCAGCCACAATCTCATTTACGAACCAGCCTTGTTAGTTATACTCACTATAATGTGTTACCATCAACTCTATCCATTTCCACACTTTTACAGTCAAGCTAATTAAAAATTCTACATACATTAAGCATCACTACCCATTCTTAGTCCTCATCCTGTCTCTTAGTAACCTATAGATTAGGTTTTAACTCCATGTGTTTGTTCTTTGTATTTAGTTCATAGTGAGACCATACAATATTAGTTCTTTTGTGTCTGGCTTATTTCACTCAGGAATAATGTTTTCAAGGTTTATCCATGTTATCATATGTCCCAATTTCATTTCTTTTTACAGCAGCATAGTATTCCATTGTATGTATATCCACATTTTGTTCGTCCATTCATCAATTGATGGACACTTGGGTTGTTTCCATCTTTTGGCGATTGTGAATAACGCCACTATGAACACAGGTGTGCAGGTGGCTGTTCGCATCTCTGTTTTCAGTTCTTCTGGATTTATTCCTAGTAGATGGATTGCCGGATCATATGGAAATTCTATATTTAGCTTCCTGAAGAACCGCCAAACTGTCTTCCACAGAGGCTGCCCCATTCTACATTCCCACCAACAATGAAGAAATGTACCTATTTCTTCATATCCTTTCCAGCACTTTTTGTGTGTTTTTGTGTTGTTTTTTTTTTAAATAATGACCATTCTATGAAGTATGAGATGATATCTCATTGTAGTTTTGATTTGCATTTCCCTAATAGCTAGTGATATTAAACACTTTTTCACGTGCTTTTTCACCATTTGTATTTCCTCTTTGGAGATATGTCTATTTAAGTCTTTTGCCCATTTTCAAATTGGATTGTTTATTCTTTTATTATTGAGTTATATGCTCTCTTTATATAGCATGGAGGGAAGCTGATGTGGCTCAAGCGATTAGGCTCCCATCTACTATAGAGGAGGTCCAGGGTTCGATTTCCGGGGTCTCCTGGTGAAGGCAAGCTGGCCTGTGCAGTGAGCTGGCCCAAGCATACAGCTGGCCCATGTGGATAGCTGGCCGCGCAGGAGAGCTGGCCTGAGCAGAGTGCTGGCCTGCATGGAGAGCTGGCGCGGCAAGATGACACAACAAAAAGAGACACAGAGGAGAGACAATAAGAGACGCAGCAGACCAGGGAGCTGAAGTGGCTCAAGAGATTGAGCGCCTCTCTCCACTCTGGAAGATCCCAGGATCAGTTCCTGGTGCCGCCTAAAGAGAAGACAAGCAGGCACAGAAGAACACACAGAGAGCAGACAGCAAGCGCAAAACAACGGTGGGGCGTGGAATAAAGAAATAAAATAAATCTTTAATATTATTTATTAATATTAAATAATATTTTATAATATTATAAATTATAATATATATAACATGGAAATAACCCTTATCAGATATGTGGTTTTCAAGTATTTTCTGCCATTGAGTGGACTACCTTTTTACCTTCTTGATAAAATCCTTTGAATTGCAAGAGTGTTTAATTGAGAAGGTCCTATTTATCTATTTTTTTCTTTTGTTGCTCGTGCTTAAGTGCAAGGTTTAGGAAACCACCACCTACCACCAGGTCTTGAAGATGTTTCCTTTCATTATCTTCTAGGAGCTATATGGTTCTAGCTTTTATATATTTAAGTCCCTGATCTATTTTGAGTTGATTTTTGTATAAGGTGTGAGAAAGGGGTCCTTTTTCTTTCTTTTGAATATGGATATCCAGTTCTCCCAGCACCATTGGTTGAAGAGACTGTTTTGATCCAGCTGGGTGGGCTTGATAGACTTGTCAAAAAGCACTCAACTATAGATTTTGAGGGGCTGTTTCTGAACCATCAATTCAGGTTCCATTGGTCTATGTGTCTATCTTTATACCAGTACCATGCTGTTTTCACCACTGTAGCTAGGTGATATGATTTAATGTCCAGAAGTGAGAGTCCTCCAAATTCGTTCTTCTTTTTAAAGATGTTTCTGATTTTTGCATATTAATCTTGTATCCTGCCACTCTGCTGAACTCATTTATTAGCTCTAGGAGCTTTGTTGTAGATTTTTTGGGACTTTCTAGGTATAGGATCATATCACCTGCAAATAGCCAAAGTTTTATTTCTTCCTTTCCAATTTGGATGCCTCTTATTTCTTTTTCTTGCCTGATTGCTCTAGCTAGAACCTCTAGCACTACGTTGAACAACAGTGGTGACAGTGGACATCCTTGTCTTGTTCCCGATCTCAGCGGGAAAGCCTTCGGTCTTTCACCATTGAGTACAGTGTTAGCTGTGGGTTTTTCATATACGCACTTTATCATGTTGAGAAAGTTTCCTTCAATTCCTGTCTTTTGGAGTATTTTTATCAAGAAAGGATGCTGTATTTTGTCAGGTGCCTTTTCTGCGCATGACCTTAATACTTTTGAAGAGTCCTGGTCAGTAATTTTGTAGAATATCCCTCAATTTGATTTGTCTTTTTTGTGTGATTAGAATTGGTGCATGTGTTTTGGTAAGAATACCACAGAAGTGATGCTGTACCTTCTCAGTGCATTGTGTCGGGGTACATGACGTCGATTTGTCTCACTGCTGGTGATTTAATCCCCCCCTCCCCGAAGATGGCTCCCTCGTCTGTTTGCTCATTGCTCATTGTCTGCTCGGTTTTGTTTGTTTGTTTTTCTTTAGGAGGCACCGGGAACCAAACCCAGAACTTCTCATGTGAAGGATGGGTGCTCAACTGCTTGAGCCACATCCGCTCCCTGATTTAATTTTTGATTACTTGGTTGGAGTGGTGTCTGCCAACTTTCTCCACTGCAAAATTACTGTTTTTCTCTTTGAAATTAATATGTCTCTTGTGGGGAGATGCTTTGAAACTATGCAAATATCCTGTTTCTCATTTTACTCTCACCATTAATTTTAGATGCTATTAATGATCCTTGCCCTCAACAATTACTACTGGGATCTTGGCAAATGGCAATATATTTTATTTCCATCATTCCTTCTACATTTGTTAATTGGAATTCTGCTGTAAGGAAAAGCTCTTCCTTCTTCCTTCTTTTATTTATTTATTCAGTTTTTATTTATATGAATATTTATTTTATTTTATGGATTATAATACATTACCATTGTTATTTGTTTCGCTGTTCAAATTGTCCCAGATTTGGCCATAGAGAGCCCCTTCAGATAGGTTCTTGTGTCCTTTTGACATATCTCCATCATTGTTTGAGCATTTTCTTACTTTTTGGCCCCACAATATGGGTCAAACTTATCTTGTACTTTCCCTGCTCTAGTCCTAGAATGAGCCATTTCTCCAAAGAGCCCTGGTTCCTTTTACTGGAAATTGATATTTGGAAACCAAAATTTGGATAGGTTTGCTTACTGCTACTGATGTGTCATTGCTTCTAGGCTCTCTCAGCAGACAGAGCTAGGAAGTAAGTGTATGTGGGAATAAACACACATACACACATCATCTGTCTACCTACCTACCTATCATCTATCTATCATCTCTATTTATCTATCTCTATCTATCATCTATCATCGATATCTATTTATCTACCTACCTACCTGTCCATCTACTGTCTGTCTGTCTATCAATCATCTCCATCTATCCATATTATCTATCTGTATCTGTCATCTGTCATCTATCATCTATTTATCAATCTATCAATCATCTATCTATCATCTCTCTCTCTACCTACCTATCTACCTACCTACCTATGAAAAACCTTACATTCATACTGATATTTCTTTTTTTTTTTTTTTTTTTTTTTTAAAGATTTTATTTATTTATTCATCCATCCCCCCCCCCGCTGCTTGCGCTCGCCGGGCCAGCCAACCACGCCGCGCGGGCGGGCCCGCCCCCACCAGGAGGCCCCGGGAACCGAACCCAGGGCCCCCCACACGGTAAACGGGAGCCCCACTGATTGAGCCACAGCCGCCTCCCTCATACTGATATTTCTGATTACAATCCAACACCTTTGGTTTCCTTCTAGACTTCCCATTTCCTTATTTGTAAAATTCCTTTCCCTGACAATGAGAAACCTGGCTCTCATTATCCATAATATACTTACTTATTGGCTCAACTCTAATATGCATGTGATGTAAGTTTAGAGTTGTGTTCCCCAAATCCTTGTGAGAAGCAAGTTTACTAACTAGAGTATAGTGTTTGAGTACAGTTCTTTTTGTCTTTAGCCTTCCACTATGTAGTAAAAATACTGTTTTCCAAAACTATTCCTTAGCGCTTTTCCTTGCTGCTCTTTCAGTGCAGCCGAGGTTTTCATTTGAGTCCAGTTAGGTCTGTCTGTTGCTGTGCGTGTTCCATTTCAGGCCCCCCCGTTGAGGCTGATTTTTGTTATTGTCTATTAACAATAATCAGAACTGTGGTTTTAAGAGTTAGACCTACATGAACAGGCACTCTCGGAAGAGTGTCGCTCCTGACCCTTCCCTCTTTCCTGTTCCATTCCCCCATTCTTTCCATGCCTAGATTAATTTCCTAGGGCTGCTAAACGAAATTACCACAACTGAGTGGCTTACAGCAACAGTAGTTACAGTTCTGGAGGCCAGAAGTTCAGAACTGAGCTGTCGGCAGGGCCGTGCTCGCGCCGAAGTCTCATGGCCTCTTCCGGCTTCTGGTGGCCCCAGCCGTGCCCGCGTCCCCTGGCTTGTGGCCACGGCACCCCACTCTCTGTCTTTGTGTGCACTTGGGCTTCTTCACTGTGTGTGTGCGTCTCCCAGGCTGCTGAAAGCAGATACCAGGATGCATTGGCTCTAACAATGGGAATTTATTAGCTTACAGTTTTGAGGCTGAAAAAACTGTCCAAATCAAGGGTCATCAAAGTGATGCTTTCTTCACGAAGGCCAGCCGCCACTGATCCTTGGTGCCCCTCACACGGCGAGGCCAGTGGCGGCATCTGGGGCCTCTCCCTTCTCCTCCCGGTTTCATTGTTCTCAGCTTCCTTCTTCTGTGGCTTCCCCCCCTTTTCTCTCTGTATTCGTCCCATTTATGAAGGTCTCCAGTAAGAGGATGAAGAACCCACCCTGGGCCATGCCCTAACTGAAGTGACCTCATCTAAAGGTCCTACTTCACAGTGGGCTCATACCCTCAGGAAGGGATCAGCTTTACGAGCGTGATTTCCTGGGGTACCCACAGCTTCAAACCACCACACTGTTTGTGTCTCCGTGTCCTCTCCTCTCCTTTATAAGACACCAGTCATTACACTGAGAACCCACCCAAATCCAGCATGACCTAATTTTAACTTAGCTAACTGCATTGACAAAGACTATTTCCAAGTATGGTTACATTCTGAGGCTCTGGGTGGATATGAATTTTGGGGGTACACTATTAGACTCACTCAACCCCATTCCTACCCACTCCTGTAGGTAACCACTTTCATTAATTTTTGGTTTATTCTTGCTGTATTTCTTTTTGTGCAAATGAGCAGATAGATATATATGTTTTCTATTATAGAAACTGCACTTAAATACCTTTTTGAGTACCAGCCAATTTGAATTGCAGTTTGGTGATTTTATCTCTTTGGGTCCTATTTATAATTGATCTGTCCCTATTGCTATTGGTTTAGAGAGCTAAAGAAAATGTTGTTTTCTCTCTTGCAAAACATGTTTGGGATATTTTTTCTAGAATGAAGATGGCATGGATTTGGGTGGGCTAATTAGCATCTCACCATTACTTCTTAATAGGATTTGCATAAAAAAAGATAACCTTAAGCAAGCAGTAATGTTTTCCAGGTTTTTAAAAAACTCATGGGAAGCGGCTGTGGCTCAATCAGTGGGGCTCCCGTTTACCATATGGGAGGCCCCGAGTTCGGTTCCCGGGGCCTCCTGGTGAAGGCAAGCCCGCCCGTGCAGCGTGGTTAGCTGACCCAGCGAGCACAAGCAGCAAGGGGGGGATAAATGAATAAATAAATAAAATCTTTAAAAAAAAAATAAATAAATAAATAAAAATAAAAAATAAAAACTCATTATACATTTTTAAAAGGAAGCTATCTTAAAATTTCTTTCTCCTTATTAAATTTGAGTTATTCCAAGCCTCAGTTAGAATTACTAGTCTGTTACATAAAATACATGTCTCTGCTGCTGCAGGTCTTGCCAGAGCAGCTTTTACAAATAAGGAAAACAGACTGTGCAGTAGCGCTGCGGTGCATGTCATAGTTTCCTCTTCTTTTCTACCCCACAGGCGTTCGGGCAGTCCTTCTCCATCCACCGCAAAGTGGCCGAGGATGGAGAGACGCGGGAGGAAACGCTTCTGCAGGAGTCGGCCTCCAAGGAAGCTTACTACCTGGGAAGGCTCGTGGAGATGCAGAACGAACTGAAGCAGAGCCGAGCGGTGGTCGTCAACGTGCAGGCAGAGAACGAGCGGCTCTCGGCTGTGGTGCAGGACCTGAAGGAGGTAACCAGCAGGCCAGCAGGTTCTGGGGGGGTGGTGGGGAGAAACTTCTCTGTAACCAGCAGGCCAGCAGGTTCCTGGGGGGGGAG
>JAKSZT010054547.1:905313-928824 GCA_026826555.1 Tolypeutes matacus
TTTTTTTTTTTTTTTTTTTTTTTAAAGATTTTATTTATTTATTCATTCATCCCCCCCTGCTGCCTGCGCTCGCCGGGTCAGCCAACCACGCCGTGCGGGCGGGCCCGCCCCCACCAGGAGGCCCCGGGAACCGAACCCGGGACCTCCCATATGGCAAATGGGAGCCCCACTGATTGAGCCACAGCCACCTCCCTCAAATGTGTTTTTGACCTAACCTATTGTGTCTTTCATTCCCATGAACCCCGTTACTTTTCTGTTCAAGATTTCAAATTCTTCTTTGCGTTCGCTCAATGTCTTCTTGATGTCATTATCTCTTTAACTATATTGTCTTTCAACTCATTAATTTGATTTTGGAAATTTGTGCTCATCTCGCTGATTAGTTCTTGCAAATTCTGCATCTCTTCTGGGACTTTGATGTATTCCTTTTCTTGGGCCATGCCTTCTCTTTTCTTAGTATGGCTCGTAATTTTTTGCTGGTGTTTAGGCATCTGGTTAGGATGTAGTTTACTCAGATGCTTAATCTCTTTCTCTTTTATAGGGATTTAGTGGCAGGAGGCTGTGAGTTACCACAGCTCTTTGATTTCTGGCTCGACCTGGATTGTTAGGATTGTCCTGCTGGTTGCTCAAAACTGGGCACTGGACCCAGTAATTGGTTGTAGAGTCGTTTCCTAGGGCCTTGGGCAGGGAGGCTCTAGAGGCCAGGAAAAACCTCTCTTACTTATTAATTTTCTTATGTGCACTTCCTTGGTCTGCCAGGAGATGGCGCTTGTTGGCAGCTCTCAATTCACTGCCTGGTTGGAGTGTATTTGTTTTGACACCGACCAGATCAATGTGATGGAGCTTCCTGTCTGGGGGTAGGAGCCCTGTGATTCAAACTTTCTGAGACAGTTCTCCAGACTTCTCTGGTAGCGCTCCCCTTTTCCCAGCTAGGAAATATTTCCACTCCCTTCTGAGTCCTCAACAATCAGTCCCTGTTAGTAGAGGAGGAGATTGGGAGGTTTGTATATCTTTAGCCCCTTGCAGGCTCCAAGGCAAACAATGGCGCAGCCCCACCCGGCCTGGAAGGGCTCTCGGGACAGGGCAGACCAAACCTGGGAGTCCAAAGCAGGGTCAGCCCCAGGTTTTCTCTCCCCTCTCCTGTGGAGTCCTCAACAATTAGTCCAGGCTAGAAGAGAGGGAGGTTGCGAGGGTCGGATTTCTCCAGTCCTTCCTAGGCTCCCAGGGCAAACCACCATGTGGAAGGGTCCGTGGGGCTCTGCAGCCCAAATTTACAGGTCAGAACCTGAGTCAGCCTAAGGCTGTGTCCCTCTCTCTCCCCTTTCCGGTAGTGGCAGATCCCTGGAGCCCCCTTTGTCTGTGGTCGCAGGCCCAGAGGCCCGAGAATTCTGAAGAGTGTGGGGGAGGGTGCCGGCAGCAGCAGGAGCTGCTACTTCCCACTCACGGTTCTGTAGCCGCGATTTCCCTCTTCTGTCCCTCTCTCCTCTGGGTGGTGTGCAGCCTTCACCTGCTGTCCTAAACCCTAGAAGATCTTTTTCGGGGCTGTTTCAGCTTGTCCTCTAGCTATTTTTCTGGAGAAGAGATACCCATGTCTTACTAGGCTGCCATCTTCCCGGAAGTCTGTTCACCTTAGAGTTTTAATATTTTTGGATCTTCTGCTTTGCAGTCATAAATTTGTTCATTCAGCAAAGATCTTTCTTTGCTTACTGTGAGCCAGATGCTATTTTGGGGCTTGGAAAATATAAGTGAGCAAAAAAGTTCAATGAAGAGTGGATGTTTCCAATGTTAAAACAACTAAATATGTTTAGAAACGATATCCTTCTACTCTTTAGTGTCTATGGAAATGGAGTGTTAGCTGTATTTCAGACAACGTGTAATATTTTGCATAGTATTATTACACTCAAATAGACTTCTTTAATTAGAAGCTGTAATGGCGGTGCCTGCTTGAGTAAGTAAGCAAATTACCGCATCTTAACAGCCAAACTAATGCCATGGACCTCAGGTACCAACACATATTCGTTTATTCACAGGGGAGTCCCTGAGCTACTCTCTAAAAATATATTTGCTTCTATTTGATACCCAGGTGATTGGTTGGTAGTAGTGTGGAGTTCAGGAAACCTGAGTTCAGGTCCTAGCTCAACCATTTTACCAGGTGTGTGATTAAACTTATGTCCCATATGAAGATGACAATGCTCACAACCTCTTCTCTTTACTTCCCATCGTGTTTATGAGGATAGCAAGACATATGGTGCATGCAAGTGCTTCCTAAGTAACAGAGGACTGTGATGTTATTCATGGTTTCAGAGTTGGGTTATCAGATGCAGTCACACGGCCGGACAGACAATGAATGAAAGGCTGTGTTGCAGTAAGGGAGGAGCTCAGCCCCGGCTGGATCAGGAAATAATGGCTGACGTCCTGGAACGGAGAGGGAGCCAGATGCATGCTTGGGCCACCGGTTTGGGAGAGGAGAGCGTCTGGGTGCCCTACCTCTGTGTAGCGGCCTCTCGGACCTGGCTGGTCCATTTAAGGGTCACTGCATCACTGCCCAGCACGAAACCCCTGGCGTGCTAGCCAATGGTGAAATTATTTAACAGCTCACCCAAGAATCTCACAGGCGCCTTCTAGTCTCTGATATTCTGGCTGAATAAGTCGTCCGTGGTGCTGTGAGACAAAGTCAGCAGCTGCGTGATGCTTTGCAGCTCTGTGCAGGCTTCAGGGGGCTGAGGGTCGTCCCTCTCCATTGTTTCTTTCCTCCCTTTCCAGGAGAAGCACAGGCCTAAGCACCTTGTCCAGCAGGTAGTCAAGCTGGAATCTGAAACCGAGAAGACTGGTGGTGGCTACTTGTTCAATTTTTGATTCCACAGGTTAGAGCTATATTTCTTTTGATTTAGAAGGTCTTTTCTAGCACTTGCTGAGCTGGAGTAAACAAATATTCTTATTAATGTCATCAGGAATTTGAAAGCAAAGCTTAAAATACAATTCGCTTTTGGATAATTGTGATTTGATTGTGCCTTTTGGAAAAATAAGTTACACAAATGGGGTAGTTTGTAGGGATTAGTTTTCAATTATTGGCTCAAGAATTTTGGGGGAGTTCAGTTTTATGAACTTTAAAACATATATGGATTCATGTAACCACAACCAGGGCATAGAAGTTTCCTCACCCCAAAAACTCTCTGTGCTGGGCCACTCTTTTGAATTCATATCCTCCCACATCCCAGCCCCCGACAACCACTGACCTGTTCTCCAGCCTTATGGTTTGGTTTGTTCAGGAAAATCATGTAAATGGAATCATACAAAGTGTAACCTTTGAGACTGGCTCTTCTCTCACCATAGTGCCTTGAGAGTTATCCGAGTTGCGTCTGTCAGTGGTTTGTTCCCTTTTATTGCTGGGTATTATTCCATTGTATGCTGGATCACTTTTTTTTTTTTTTTTAATTGACTCACCTGTTGAAGAACATTTGAGTTGTTTCTAGTTTTTGACAATCATGAATAGAGCTGCTGTCAACTTTAATGTTTTTGTGTGATCATAAGTTTTCATTTCTCTAGAATACATACCTAGGAGAGTGGCAATGCTAGGTAATTTAGTAAATGCATGTTTACTTTTATGAGAAACTGCCAAACTATTTTTCAGAATGACTGTACCATTTTTTATTTCCACCAACAATATATAAGAGTTCTGGTTGCTTTGCATCTTCTCCAGCACTTGTTAGAGTCATCTGTTATTTTAGCTATTCTAAAAGGTTTAGTGGTATCTCATCCTGGCTTTCATTTGAATTTCCCTAATATGAATAATATTGAGCATCCTCTTCATGTGTTTATTTGCCTTCCATGTATTATCTTTGGTGAAGTTTCTGTCTGAATGTTTGGCCCATTTTTGAAATTCACTTGTTTCTTTTCTTAGTTAAGATATGAGATTATTTTATATATTCTGGATATAAGCCCTTCATCGGATATGTAATTTGCAAATATTTTCTCCCAGTATATAGTTTGTCTATTCATTCTCTTAACTGTACTTTTTTTGCAGAGCAAGAAGTTTTTCATTTTGTTAAAGTCTAATGTATCAAAAAATTTTTATGGATTATACATTTGATGTCAAGTTTAAGAACATTTCTCTAACCCCAGCCCATGAAGATTTTCTTCTATGTTTTCATCTACAAGCTTTACAGGTTTACATTTAAATCTATTATGATCCATTTTGGGTTAATACTTGTGTAAGGTGTAAGGTTCATTTTTTTGCCTGTGAATGTCTGATTTTCCAGTACTGTGACTGAAAAGACCATCTTTTCTCAGTTGAATTGCCTTTGCAATTGTAAAAATCAGTTTGACGTGTTCTGTGGGTCTCACTCTGGCCTCTCTTCTTTTCTATTGATTCTTGTCTATCTTTTCACCAGCAGCCTGCCATCCTGAAGAAGTCAGAGGGACAGCAGGAGACATGCCATGCAAAGCCTTTGGCCATTGGGTTTTCACTTTGAGTGAAATGGGGAGATATGGGAAGCAAGCAGTGGGAACAAAGGTGTGGCGTGACTTCAGTGGGGCCAGGATAGGAGCAGGAAGCGATTGCAGTCATCAGATGTGAGAAGGTGGTGGTTTGGACCAGGAGGGCAGGTGGAGGTGGGGAGCAGTGATCACATTCTGGATATATTTTAGAAGTAGAGCCGGTGTATCTTTCTGAAGGGCTAGATGTAGAGAACGAGAGATAGGGAGATGACTCCAGTCCAAGACTTGGCCAAATTGAAAAAAATGGAATTATCATCAGTTGAGATGGGGAAGGTTTCTGGTGGAACAAGTTTTAGGGGGAAGATCAGAAGTTCAGTTTTGGGCATGTTAAGTTTTAAATTTATCTTAGACTTCCAAGTGCAGAGGCAAAAAGGGTAGAATGATATAAGGGCCCAGAATTTGGGAGAGAGAGATCTGGTGATGGAAACATAAATCTGAGAACCATAAAGGACAGGAATTGGAAACAGAGTAGAAGCAGCTTTTTCATGGAAGTATTTTTCCCCAAAGAGGACCAAAGAAGTGTAGCTGGAGGAGGAAATGGATTCAAGGCAGAGTTTGTTTTTCTTAATGAATATGATAGAAATAACAGTATGTTTGAATGCTGATGGGACCGACCCAATAAAGATGGATTTTTAATGATACAGGAGGGAAAGGGAAGAATGGCTAGAGCAGTTGACTTCCCTGAGCGAAGGAGAAAGTGACGGCATTTTTAGAGGGGAGCAAAGAAATGTCACCTGTGGCAACTCGTGGGAAAGCTGAGCAAGTGGATTCAGCACCTGCAGGAGAGCAGCGAGCTGAAGGGCATCTTTGCAAGTCATCTTGAAGTGCTTCCGTTTCCTCACTGAAGTGGAAAGCCAAGTGGCCAGCGAGAGGGAAGATGGGGAGGTGCTGGGGATTCGAGGAGAGAGGAGTGGTAGTCACCTGGGAGAGACAGCATGGGCAAAAGAGGAGGAGAGGAATTCCAGGAATCCTGTCTTGGGAGTGCCAGGAATTCAGGCCACAAGTCCTGGAGGTGATTCAAGTGAGCCAGGAGCTAGGGAAGTGCAACCAGCAGGTGGGAGCACACAGGCAGAGCAAGGGAGACCCGTGGCTTGTGCCCTTCTTTTTATCCGGGGGGTGGGGGAATGGGGGGGTCAGTGGACTCCCCGGGGGGTCTTGGATTGGTTAGTTTAAAGCTAACACACGCAAAAAGGTGAAGGGACAGCGGGTCTGAGGGCCGTGGGGATGGTGAGCTGTCCTGTGGGGCCAGCCGTGGGTTTGGGGTGGGGTGTGTGGGTGGTGGGGGTGGTGGCCGCGGGTTCAGGTTTGGCTCTGGGGAGTTGATGCCCCAGGGCTGGAGAGCTGCTCATCGCCTGGGCCGAGGGTCAGTGAGATGGATGCCGAGGCGGCACACGAGGACCTTTATACTATAACAGTAGGTGACTAGCAGTGTGGACGGTGGAATCTGCTGACATGGGATGTACGGCAGAGGAGTTTTGGGGGTGGGGAAGGAGAATGGTCTAAATCAGCCAATAGGGCCCAATGGTAAGGGGACGGTGGGCGTAAAAGAGCCAGCCCTTGAGAGGGTTGCGGGGGAAGCAGTGTCTCCGGGGGAGAGTCATGTTTCCATTAAAGCCAGGTGAGAACACCTGATCCACGCTGTGCAGCATCCCCAGGAGCCTCCTGTAATCAATCCTATATGCTCCCAGCGGCAGTGAATATTGACTGGTCACAAAATGCATGTGTTGCTGCAAGGAACATAAGGATTTGATTTCCCTTTTTAAGGATTGCAAATGGTTGTTTCGTGATTTGGAAGGTTGTATTATTATATTTGTCAATGAGAAACAATACAAGAGCTCTTTAACAGTTCTCAAAATGATGATGATGATGTTTATTCAAAAACATCTTTAGCCCTTTTGTGGTTATTTAGGAGAAGTAGCCAGAGTTTGATCTCCATAATCACAAGCATCTGGGTGGAAACTTCCAAAATTAAAACCTATTGAACTATTTCCAGCATCCAGATGTTGGACATCATTTGGACATGGCTTCAAAGAGTCCTAAAATGGCAGGGCCATGCTTCATTTTTGGCTTAGGGCTGTGTTATTTCTGCACTAGACAACGAGAAGAGGCATATGCTTCTGACTTTACGTGGCAGTTACATCACCGCCCTGTGTCACAGCCAGTCATTAAGCCAGTGCCAGACGGAGAGTTAGACGGGAAACTGCAGGGAGGGTCAAGCTGGAGGTAGCAGTGGCGAGAGGCTGTGCCCAGGACCTCGTAGAAATGACGGCTCTGCAGCTGACACAGTAAAGCACTTGTGCTTAAAGTGCTCTCCGTAGTCTCTTACTCGGTTAAAGAGCAATTAAGTTTATCAATTATCATTCATTTAAGATACCAAGTAGTGGCAGCCTCCTCTTTTAAAATGTGGAACTGGCCTGGTGTGTGCTAGCAGGTCTCTGTCTGTATATTGCCCCACTCCCCTTCCTTTTTGTGAATAGGGTCAAACACTAGTTTTTTACCTCTTATAACACAAGAATAAACATCTGTGCACTTTCTGTTTTGTGCATATTGACTCTTGGGTTAAAAATAGCTCGATGCAGTTTCAAACATTTTTCTCCTGTCTGTGCAGACTGGGTAGGAGCCTCAGGGATGCACGGTCAGCATTTCAGCTGGAATGCCTGGTGGACAATTCTAATCTTTTTTTACATCTTGACCTCTATTTCCAGAGAACATCCTGGTTGGCAGATCTAGCCTGATTAAGATTCTCTTCAGGCATTTAATTCTCCTACGGGAATTTACAGCTTAATTTAACAATCAGGGATACCTAAATCAACTCAGGACTTAATTTCCTGAAGGTCGTGGGGAATTTACACATGAACAAAGAAGAAAGAGCAACCTGAAGAGTGAGTTTAGCGGTGTCGTGTTGATTCATACTTTTTAATGCTTAGTCAACAAAGATGTTTTTAAAACTAAGTGTTGTGCATTGTAGCCTACTACTATACAAACAGTCCCAAACTTTAGCTTTCATTTTGAATTAAAGTAGAATACTATGCATTCCTTAAGAAAGTGATCCATCGCTTACCTACCGTTTTAGGTGGCTCGGCTGCTTAAAGCAAATACCAAGAAAAGGCTTGGCTTGAACAATGGGAATTTATTAGCTCACAGGTTTGAGGCCAAGAAAATGTCCAGATCCAGGCATCACCAGGCGAAGCTTCTCCCTGAAGACCGGCTGCTGGCGACCCTGGGCAACTCTGTCACATGGCCAGGCACATGGCGGCCTCTGCTGGTCTCTCCCTTCTCTTCCTGGTCTCGTTAATCTCAGCTTCTTGCTTCTGTGGCTTTCTTTCTCTCTGTATTCATTCTGTTTAATAAGGACTCCAGTAATAGGATTGTATCCCAGCCTGAATGGGGTGGTCCACACCTTACCTGAAGCAGCCTCATCAAAAGATCCTGCTTAAAATAGGTTCAACCCACAGGAATGGGTTAACTTTAAGAATGTGTTTTTCTTGGGTACAGGCAGCTTCAAACCAGCACACCTACTTAACTCGCTTCCCCTTATTCAGTAATGTTAAAAGTACTTAGATTTTAAATAGTTCTCTGATAGAGTTTTGGTTTCACTAAAAGAATTTTTGAAAAAACAATTATTAATAAAATATCTATTCTGAAGCTATCACCATATCATACAAAATCCACACAACCTGAATAATATTAAAGAAAGCTAGAATATCAAAATGTATTTCCTGATGAGATCTGGCACACAATAAATCTTCACGATATTTTTACTACATTCATGTCAATCAACTGACAATATTTACAGGCAAAATTATTCCTGTGTCTTATTGTAGCATATGGTAGAGAGTGTCTGCCTGAAAATATGGGAGGTTTGGATACCTGTTTGCTTTTTTAAAAAAAGGTGGCCAGCAGGCTTTTTTCTGGATGGTAACTCAGTACCTGGAATGAAGGACATAAAATACCCCATCAGGATATCTTCTACCCTCCTGACCCCCAAAGTTAGTGGTAATGAAAATTGGACCTTGCATCATTATTTTGACTGAGTGCTTGCCAATGAACTGTTGTTTCTCAAACTTTTTCCTGTCATTGTTATCTTCCTAAGGAGTCTTTTTAGACATTTTTTTTTCCTAATTGCCATAAGATTACATTTTAAATAATAATATTTTGTTTGGTAGGGCTGAGCCTGGGAGGGCCAAAAACGGTTGTAATCTCTAAGATTCAGTTTTCCTCCCACGTGGACCAGGTTTCACTTCTTCGGGAGCCATGTCACTCCCATTAGAAATGTATGTCCTACGAGAGAGGGCCAGGGCAGAGGGAGGGGGAGAGATGGAGGGAGGTTAAAGAGAGAGAAAATAAGTGTCACTTTGCCTGGCATTAAGTTCTCTACCATCTCTGCGCCCATTTGGGACACTTGCGTTAGAACAGAAGATGTGTTTGAAATGCATCGGCTTCCGAAGGCTGGACTGTGGCGCCGACCTCGTTGCAGAGCGCTCACGCACGGCTTGGTAGTGTCCTTTCTGCTCGGGCCGGCCAGCCGAGGAGGGCAAGGAGTCATGCAAGGTCAGACAGTGACCTCTTACTGTGAGGGGCAGATCCACCAGTAAGCTTCCAATGGAGAGAAACCCCGCTATTGGCAAATGCTTTTGATGTGTACCTGCGGATAGTCATATGCAACCACAGTTTTCCAGTCTCTGTGGCAAAGGGAAGTGGGAATTCTGTGCTGTATTTTAATGTGCTGCAAAATTTCTCCTTTAGGAGCAGCAGCATGGACTGAAGGGTCAATGCTTGGTTCCTCTCTGCCGGTTGTAAGGCCGATCTTGGGTGGCCTTGAAGTTGATCAGCTCTCTGCTGGCAATCTCAGTCTGTACTCCTATCTCAGATAAGGGGCGGGCGGGGTCCTGGAGGTTGGACTCAACAGGGCTTCTCATGAAGTCACCTGGAGTCTTTAGTGCTCTTTAATCCCCAGAGCATAGGCTTAGAAAAATTGTATTTCTACTTATTCTTGGGAAATAGGGCCTGGGCACCTTAGTCTCTCTTTTTTTAAACTGGACTTCCAGGATATTTTGTGAAAACCTAGCAATATAACATTTCACATCAGATAACAGAAGAGGCTTACAAGAAAAATTATATTAAGTGAAATCCCTTACAAGTTTATTACTTAAAACTATGCCAGTAACTGAAGTTAGAATCTTTGGATTTAGTTTTTAGAGCTAAGTGCACTTTCATCTTCACATTGCCAGGGTCTAAGGCCACACACAGTAGCTGAGTAACCTTAGGTACGTGCATTGCCCCTCCGGGCTTCAGTGCTGTTACCTATGAATGGAAACCACACCTGCCTCACGGGGCTGTTGTGAGGGCACAGGAACTATTACCTGCGACACACCTGGAGAGGGCTGAGTCAATGCTAGATGTGATATTATTAGTTCATTGCTGACTGCATGTGTTTTCTAAAGGATATTTGGGATTATTTCTCAGGATAGAATTCCCGGAGTGAAATGACTCAATCAAATGGCAATAGACATTTTTTATAAAGAACTTGATTCATATAACTATATTGCTTTTCTAAGGATTGAACCAATTTGTGCTTCCATCGGTAATAGAAAAGATTCCCATTTCACTGAGCTCCGGCAAGCACTAAGTAATATATAGGCCAGGGAGGGTAGAGACGTGGTTTGTCTTGTTCATCAGTATATTCTACCACAGATTTTGGCACTTGGTTGATACTCAGAACAAGAACAAATGGATGAATGAGAAATTGGCAATTTTCTTTAATTTTTGGAGTAATTAATAAATAAATTAGTTGCTAAACTAAGGAATAATGAATATTCCTTAATTTGTTGCACATTCATTTATTGGGTTTTTAGTGTTTTTATTCATGTGATCTTCAAGAAATTACTGATTTCCCTTTATCGTATACTCTGACTATTGCCCCAGTTTGTTATTTGCCTTTTGATTTTATTTTACTTTTGCCACACTGAAGTTTTAGCGTTTCTGATTTTAAATCTATGATCGTTTCCTGAGATTCTTTTTAGTGGATTTAAGCTTAGAAAGATTTTCCTCTCACCTTCTTCTTCCCTTCACCCTTTCCAAAACTATAAAAATTTAATTTTCATTTCTTCCAGTTTTTATGGTTTAATTTTTTAATCTTTGTGAGTTTTAGTTTAATGTGTGGAACAATATGAGGGTTTAAATTTTAAAATCTTCCTTTAATTGGCTAGCTTAGCAAACCAACACTATTTACCACATGTTGCCCCCTTTTAATAAGAATATTAAATCCCTATCTATACTAGCATCAAAGATGAAGTTTCCCGGTCTTGTGTTTTAGGTTTTTAAAATGCTAAAAGTGATTGTTTTTTTATACAAACTCGTCAGAAATAGTTTAAACCAGGAGAATCAGAGTAAATTACCACCTCAAAAAAAAAAAAAAATCCAGTATGTTTTTATAATATTGGAGACTAAAAGAAATGAAAAGAATAAAAGAAGTGAAGAGAAAAAAACTATCGAGTAAAGAAAACTAGACATATTTAGTAACTTATTACTATTTCCTGTAATATACAACTTTTGTGATTTGACATAGTTCTTTAAAACATGGTTCCCAAGCTTTTAGAGTTGACATACATACTGAGGTTAAGGGTTTGCATTTTTTTATGAGAGTCTCAGTATTTTACTTCAGAGATCAAAAAAGCACAACAAAGCATAGTCAAATTTGATTTTATTTCCGCAGTCTAATTGGTCAGCAGTAGTTTTTTGTTTAAAAATTTTATTTAAGAGCAGTTGTAGGTTTACAGAAAAATCATGCAGGAAGTACAGAGTTCCCAGATGTCCCACGCAGCTTTCCTGTTATTACATTTTGCATTAGTATTCACCACTAGGTTTTTGATTAGCTCCTTACATCCTAAATATCCAGTAGCCTTCAGCTTTCTCGTCAGCTCAAGTAGGCAATTATATACATAGTATCTGAATAAAACATGTTTTGGCCTCTGTGACTTGCTTCCTAATTTCCTTTTAATTAAATTCCCTTCTTAAAGATACCATGCTGCTTTTCCAAGGGGAAGCATTGTCCTGTCTTTACTGTATTGGGTTTTATGTCCTATTTTGTCCTGTTTCTGTCCAATTCTGTTTTATTTCTATCTTTTTTTTATTAAAAACGTACAGAATATTTATTGCACCACTCATCAGTGAAACCCTGCGACGAGCTGGGTGCTCCAGCAGCTGTCCCTAGCATCTAGCAGTTGTCCCTCACGGGGCCTTGCTTGAACCCGCAGTTTCCAGCTTCCAGGTGCCTCGTTCGCCCGGCCCCCGGTGGCATTCTGCCTTTCAGCCATGGCACTGCGTTGTGCCTGGGGGGTGGCCGTGTGTGCTGCAGGCCGACTTCTGAGGACGGTCGGCCTTAGAGCCGTGGGGGGGCACCGCAGGTGCATCTGACCACACGCTCTCCAAATGGTCACAGGCTTCCTCGTTTCTCTCTGCAGCCTTCTCTTCTCGCTCATACGCTGTTTAACAGTTGTCATGCAAAAGTATGATTTACGGTTTGCTAGTCCTATCTTTCTCTAAATTTTTTTTGGTTTCCATTATTTGTTGGCCCTTTCACTTTTAATTCATATCAGAATGGCCTGATTCCGTTTTTAGGTTATCCATATGCCTGTGTTCCTGATAGAGCAGGTGGGATAGGTTTCCTTTTTTGCTGTATATTCACAATCAGACATTGAAAAAACCAACACTAAGATTCTTTGGTATCTGAAATAGAGAGCTAATAATACCTGCTCCTAAAATTTTCCAGTCTAAGTGCTCAGTGTGACAGAGCTCTTTGCAAAGACCATCATTTGACCTTGTCTGAGGGGCTCTCCTTGCCCTTCCCTCTTGTTAAAATAAATCGACCCTTGCATCCAATCAGCCTATCACTTTTTAATGGAATGTCAGCCTTGCCAGGGGCTCGCTTGTGCCTGTGCGTGAGGCTGACGTCAGGGTGTTGCCAGGTGCCTGCTGGTCAGGCGAGAGGTATTCAAGGGGCGTAGCCAAGGGACATGCGGCTGCAACTCCTCCATTGGTTCCTAGGTTTTAATCTTCTTTTGAGGTAGAATATTCAAAAGCTACACACTCTTGTCGGTAGTGTAATGTGAGATTTAACATATGGGCTCTAAAATCATCTGGGTTCAAATTCAGGCCCTGTCACCTACTTGAAGTAGAATCTAAGTCTTGTCATCTTTCTATACCTCAATTTCTTCATTTATAAAATAGGGATGAAAATAACGACGAATTTATTTCTCTTGACTCTCTAGTGCTCTTTTAAAATTAGATAACTATACTTACGTGGCTTGATGTTTTTCCTTTTTTTTTAACCTGTTTTCCAGAGATCAGAGAGCTCAGTTTAAAACTCATTTAAAGTGATTACTTCTTGGTCAGGATATTTGCTGTTTGGTGGGTGAGACTTTTGCACAAATTAGTACTCTGTTGTGGAAGATAAATTGATTTTCCTAAAGTAAGCAGCAAACTGAATTACCGGTGTATGGTTTTCTCTGTCTTGAGAACATTTTCTCTGGAACAGAGAGCCAAGTTGTGTTGAAAGGGGCTCTCAGCTTTTATCCTAATAGCTGCACCAAGCTTCTCAGGATCATTTGTTCCTTATTTTTATTCATTGTTTTAAATTTTCTGTTTTTATTTTAACTTCTTTACTTTCTGTACATATTTTGTTATAAATGACCTTAAGATATTTTAAGCAAATAGGGCATAAAATAATAATAAAATACCAGTAATAATATTATACGAATCATAAGCATGGATAAAGAAAACCAAGGAAGCTGCAGTGATGTAGCAGGGTCTGGAGTCAGAGTGACCTGGGCTTGAACCAGGCTGCCAGCAATTTCCTAATCGCTCTCTGCCTCAGTTTCTCCACTTGTAAGGTGAGCATAATATTGCCATATAGCCTTGCTTTGAGGATTAAATGAGATAATATGAAGCTCCTGGAACAGTTAATAGGATAAGCGCCCAATAAGCAGTAGTTTAAGAAAAAAAATGATGAAATCACAACTTGTAGCCTTAGGCATTTTAAGGATTTCAGTATTGAGTTGAAGGAAGATTGAGATCTGGAAAGAGAAAACATCCCTCAGCTTTTCTCATCAAGAAAGATAAAAAGTGCCTTGCTTTCATCTTGCTCCTGTTAGGTTTAAGCATTGTTTAAAGGGCGTCACAAAACCCTGATCTGGTTAAATTTTCTAAGGTCTAATTCCCGTCTCCAGAGATGGCCATAGACGCGGCAACCACTGGACTTCAGCCTTACAGCCAGACCCTCCAAGGGTGCACAGACGTCGCTTCCCATTCACTCTGGCAAAGCGTGATGAGGGAATCGCAAAATACAGTGGGTCTGAATTAATTTTTACGTCAAAAAGGAAAATGATGACGTGCTTCCTAAGTTGGCTTCCCAGTGTAAAACAGAAGGGATGTTTAGGCTGAGAAACAATTTCCTGCAGGTTCCCAGAGATGAAAATACTTTGAGTCTGGGGACACTCGAATATGTTAGCTTGTGGCTCCTTCTCCTACTTACCACTATCACCTGATGACCAGGTCACCCAAAAGGAAAAGAACTGATCATCTCTACCTCCAGAAATGACACTAAAATAATGTGCTAGAAATTCTACCAAAAAAAAAAAAAAAAAGCCCATTTGCAGTTTTCTACTGTTAAGAAAACATTGTTATATTTATTAGATATTTATAGCTTTTCCAGTGTTCATTGCTTTACTTTCCTTCTTCTACTCTTCTACAGATGACTTATTTATTGAGCTCTTTCCAGGTCCAAGTAACAGATCCAGGCACTGGCGATACGGTGAAGAATAAGACAAGATCCTTGATTGTGAAAGTTGCATTCAAGTGTGTAGCTAGACAATAAGTACAGCTACGATGTGGTGCCGTGCTGTGCAATGGAGAACCCTCACGGAGGGACTGGCTTGGTGGGTAGGTTGGACAACCCACCCCGACAAAGCATGCTCTTAACTTTCATCTGTGAGTGTGGACGCGTGCCCACAGAGCCTGTGAAGGTGCTCGTCTTAGTTGAGGTGAGGCCAGCGGGGCCTCCTGAGGAGACCCTGGAAGTCACGGAAGCCAGAAAGGAAAACACACGGCCGTTTGATGGAACTGCGGGTTGTCGGCAGCCAGCACCAGAGGGGAGCGGACTCGGAGAAAGCCAGCCTTGCTGAAGTGTTGATTTAGGGTGTCTTCCAGCCACACAACCTTCAGCTAATAAGTGCTTGTTGTTTAAGCCAACCCGCTGTGTGGTATTTGTCACAGCGTCCTGGGAAACAGATAATCGGTGCACGCGCATGTGTGGGTGGGAGTCGAGCCCTGTTTTGGTCGTGTTTGGTTTGAGATGCTTTTTTAGCATCCAAGTGGAAAGGCAGGTACACAATTGGATACACAAGTCTGGGGCTCGGGGTACAGGTTGAGGCTGGAGATGGAAATTTGAGTAGGTGACATGTGAAGCCTGGCCTGGGGGCGCTCACCTACGGAGGGACCAGAGAAGCTGGCCAAGGAGCCTGCTTGCAGAAGTCTGTGAAAGTGGAGGGGCCGCGAGGCCCGGAGACGAGACCGCTGATCAGCTGCGTGAGTGGGATGAGCCTGCGAGCCGAGCACTGGGTTTGCTGGGCGCCCTGGGGTGCTGGGCAGCGAGGCCGAGAGCCTGGTCGGAGAGCAGATGTGAGGGAGTGGAGGTGGCATTTCGGGATTGCGCCGTGAAAGGCGCAGAGGGACGGGGCTGTCTTTATTTTTGCTGTGGTTTGCTTTAATGGGAGATGGTCCATTAGAGAGGGAGAAATGGGTGATGCACGAGAGGTGGGAGGGGTGATCGCAAGAGTGAGATCTGCTTTCCTGTTAAAAATAAGGGCGAGAACCTTAAAACGGAAAGACTCTGGTGCTGATTTTAAGAACTTTAAGCTGGGATAGGGTGGGCTGGCGTGTGGGCGGGGCTCGGGGCATCGAGGAAGTGGGGAGCCTACATCTTATGCAGTGCTCGGCTTTTGGGGACAAAAGCCCAGGGGTGCAGGGTAGAGCGTGGTGACATCTGG
This sequence comes from Tolypeutes matacus, assembly GCA_026826555.1. NCBI lineage: Eukaryota > Metazoa > Chordata > Mammalia > Cingulata > Chlamyphoridae > Tolypeutes > Tolypeutes matacus. Next base: position 920,853 of record JAKSZT010054547.1, read on the forward strand.
CAAAATAAAAGACTTGTTGAACAAGCAGACTTCTTGGCACCCTGGTGATCAGACCTGAGATGGAAGGGATGAGAAGACTGATAATTGCAGGGATTTCTCTTTTCTTAATCCTTATATATGGGTTCTTTGAAACAGTTTGATTGATAATACTTCTGTCAGCTACAGTGCTGTCCATCTACCTTACAATAACTTGGGGTGCCGGTGAATGTCTCCCCTCGTCTCTCTCCCTTCCACCTCGTCTTTACACGAGAGAAGACAGTTTCTGATTTAGGTTTCACAGAGGAGGTACAGAGCGTTATGGCCCGGAAGAATTCCAGGTTGAGGTGTCCCTGACAAAATTCAGAGTCAACTTAAAATGCTGGGGTTTGGGAGTGTTTTCCTAGAGATCACTAAGATTTCAAGAGTCACATGAATATTTTTTATACTATTTTAAAATTTATTTGGTTAATTGACAGCATTGTAGTGATGTAGTTCCATTATTGTATTTTGTTCATTTTTATGCACAAATGACCTTCTATATTGTTTGGTAATGCCAATAATTTGCAAGTGACTTCCTAGCTGCATAGACTCTGGTTCCCAGGAAAGCAGAAGCAGGGGTCCTGGAACGGAGATTCGAAAAGAAACGAAAGGGATGATAGTAAATACTGTCGAGGTCGGTCTGCCAGACCCTTTTGGTTAGACCCACACCTTGGGATCATATAATGACGCAAGAGCTGAATTGTTAGAAATGAGAAGACCGAGAGACATATTGTCATATTAATTCCACAGCCCTGGATCAGTGATGCTTAAACCAAAGATCATTCTGTAGCATTAATCACAAAGAATCCTCTTTATGCCTTGACGTGAACTTTCTTGAATATATTGAGTATGGATTAAGTGGTTAAGACTGTGCGCTCTTCAGTTCTCTGTTTCATCACCTGTTAGACCTGTGGGCCTTTGTGCCTCAGAGAAGTGGTGATGATGATGGTGTTGCCTCAGTGAGGTTACTGTGAGGATAAAATCCAACACATATAAAACAATTTTCATCATGCCTGGGACACAGGCAGTGTTCATTAAATGCTAGGTATTTTTATTATTGCATTGAGATATAATCAGATGACTCTAAATAATATTATGCAACTTATAATGCATACTTATTATTTAATTCATTTAAAGGGATGCTGAAACAATAAAACAATGATAGAATTATTGAATGTTCAGTGATAAGAAATGAGACTCAGGTTTTATCTTGTTTTGTTTTTTTGCCTTTCACCATTTAAACGAGAGTTTCTAGGTATTCATTAATTTTCAAAATTGTGTTGTATTAATCGTTTTTACATATAGACAGATTCTCAGTAAGTCTGAACCACTCTATGTAATTGTAAGGATGAAATTGCAAACATTATTCCTAGTCATTTAGAGTGAGTTAGAACCTATACAAAAATTTCCCTCTTTTGAATTTTATTTTTCTTATGTTTACCTCTTTAATTTTTGGTTGTAATAGAAAAATATCCTTAAAGTTATTGCCATTACAAAAGGAATTTTACTCCTTAGGATGCCAATTAAAGACAACCCATCCTGTTATTGTGGTTATATATTTTAAAAGATATATATTTTTTTTTTAGTATTTAAATCAAATGGAACGATGTAAAAATGAAATCTTCTCCACCTTGCCCCAACCCCCAGCCCTGTTCTACAAAAGTAACCACAATGGTATTAGTTTCCTGTTCTGCTGCAAGAAACCCCACGATTTGGTGGCTGAAATAGCACCTATTTATTATCTTATAGCTCAATAGCTGAGAAGTCAAAAATGGGTCTCTCTGGGCTGCATGCAGTGAAGATGTCGGGAAGACCGTGTCGCTTTCTGGAGTTTGTAGGGGAGAATCTTCCTCCCCTTCCAGCTCCACATTCCTTCACTGGGGGCCCTACCTCACCATCAAAGCCAGTAAGGTGGGACCTTGCCCTTCCCACATTCCGCACTCTCTCCCCTCTGCCTGCTTCCTCCAGTTTTTTTTTTTAGAATTAAAAAAAAATTTTTTCTTTAAAGATACTTAGATTATATAAATGTTACATGAAAAAATATAGGGGTTCCCATATGCCCTGCTCTCCACACCTCCCACACCTTCCCACATAAACAACATCCTTCATTAGTGTGGCACATTCATTGCAATTGATAAATGCATTTTGGGGCATTGCCACTGAGCATGGATTATAGTTGACATTGTAGTCTACTCTCTCCCACACAATTCGTAGGCTATGGGAAGATATATAATGGTCTATGTCTGTCATTGCAATGTCATTCAGGACGATTCCCAAGTCCCAAAAATGCCCCCGTATTACACCTGTTTTTCCCTCCCCCTTCCCCCAGAGCCTCCAGTGGCCACTGCCTCCACATCATTGTAATTTCCCCCATTGCTAGAATCACAGTAAGTCTGTAGTAGAAAACTAGCAAGTCCACTCCAGTCCGTAGCTCATTCCCCAATCCTGAGGATTCTGGGATGGTGATGCCCACTCCACCTCTAGTTGAGAGGGGGCTGTGATCCCATACAGCCGATGGATGGGGCTTTCTCGCTTGCAGCTGTCGGCTCTCTCTGTTCCTTGGTGTGGTGGTTGTCCGTCCTCACCTCCTGGGTAGTTGTCCTGGGAGAGTCCAATGAACTGGGGAGCAGGTGCAGCAACTCCATCGGGGCTCAGGGCTGCTGCCGCCTCTTCTGAGGGCCCTCGTGATTACATTGGCCCACCCGACAGCCCTGTCCCACGGGGTGATCTCCTGTGCTGAAGTCGGCTGGCAGCGGCCTTAGCTCATCTGCAGCCTCAGTTTCCCTTCACTGTGCCACCTCACATACTCAGTTTCTGGGGGTTAGGAACTGGACGTCTTCGAGGCCCTTTATTCTAATAGTCAACCACACCACCGTCACACTTCATATGTATTTCAGAAATGTTTCGTGCTCTTTGATTTTTTTGACTTAATTATATATTTTGTAGAACTCTCCATTGTTTTTTAATGACATGCTATTCTGTACGACTATATCACAATTTTTTAACCTGTTCCTCTGTTGAACTCTTGATTTCTTTTCCGTTTTTATATTGTTAAACTATGTTGTATGGAATATCTTTGTAATTTTATATTTATGCATTTTGGCAAATGTATCAATGCAACATGTTCAGGGCAAAATTGCTAGGGAAACAGGATATACATTTACACTTTTGACATTTCTTTCCAAATTGCCTTCCCAAGGGGCTCACTAATTAAGATGGTGAGTTCATATTTCCACACACAGTGGCACTGTTTTTTTTCCTTTGGTTTGTTTTTACAAAAGGTTTTTAAAATTTACAATTTTGATAGGTTAAAAATACTTCTCTTTTGGGAAGTGGCTGTGGCTCAATCAGTGGGGCTCCCGTTTACCATATGGGGGGCCCCGGGTTCGGTTCCCGGGGCATCCTGGTGAGGGCAAGCCCGCCCGCACGGCGTGGTTGGCTGACCCAGCGAGCACGGGCAGCAGGGGGGGGATAAATGAATGAATGGATAAAATCTTTAAAAAAAAAAAAAAAAATACTTCTCTTTTTACTGTGTTTTTCTTTAAGAATTGGTTTTAGCAGCTTACTGTGTTTATTGGTCATTTGGATTTCTTTTTCTTTGAACTGCTTGTTAATATATTTGCCCATTTTTTTCTGTCTGATTTCACACATTATCAGTAGTGCCAGGAATTATGCTCATCGCTATGCAGGGTATAGATCCTGATATGTTATTTCAAGTGACCTCTGTTCTAAATCTGAACTCATGTTTGAGTTTAATGCTCCACTGTAATTATCCAACAGTTTTTACCACTTTCCCGTTCAAAGGAACTCAATATATATGAATTTAATTGAATGATAATAGCCCATGAAAGATCAAGGGTTCTTTATGGTTTTCAGACCAAAAGTGATGCGATGTTTTCTTTCAAGGACAAAAAGCAAGCAGACATGAGTATTAGCTTTCTATTAATATTTATTAGGCATAAGCCGCTGGTGAATAATGACAGAAACAGCTTTCTAATCACCCTGTAACACACTTCTCCTTTGTTTTCTTCTTAACAATGTTTACTCTAAGAGATTTTTATGGGTTTGTCTTGTTTTGTTTTGATTAATTCCCTCCGTTCTTTGTGGACAGGGACCACTCCTGTCTTAACTGCTACACCCAGGGATCTCGCAGATGCGCAAGGACGACTTGCTGAGTGAAATATTTGTTGAACAAACAAAATGGGAAGCCTACCGTATTTTGACATACTCATTTGTAGCATCTATTTGGAAACCCATAAACATCACGAGCAAACAAAACAGTGACCTTCCTGTGACCTTCCCTCCCACCCCGAGCAGGCCTTGCCATGTGTTGGCCTCTCCTTCAGTCCACGACAGCTGTGTCATCTGCCCCTTGCTGGATTTGGCCTTTGAATCCGATGAACGAAAGGTGGGCCCAGGCTTCTGGAGCTCAGTGAATACTAGTAACTAGTTCCCCTCTGGTGCACTTACAAAGGGGCAGTGGAGCGAGAGAACATTGCTTAAAAGGCCATTTCCCTGTTAAATTAGTCTGTGCTCTTCTCTCTCAGCTCTTGGGAGTCGTTTTTTCTCACATAGGAGCAGCATTAAGCAAGACGCACTCGTGCATCCATCGAGGCTCATTGTCCACCCGTGGACTGGATCTTGGCCACACGTGGCTCTCTCCACGTCAGAGCCTTCTCTCATTCAAAGACGTGCAAGCAAAACTGCTTTTGTGACACTTCTAATCCTCATTCATTCTACAGATGTTTCTTGTTGGTGCCATGTCACTCACTGGCTTAAAATCCTCTAACAACGAGACACGGAACTTTGAAAAAGTATCCAGACTTTCTACTGTGTCCTGCAAGGCCACTGTCAGGTGGCAGCTGCCTGCTCCCACGTGGCGTCATCTTCCTCGCCCACACCTCCCCAGCCACGCTGGCCCCGTGGACTGCTGCCTCCCTGAGCTGCTTGGCCCCAGGTGCCGGCTCATCCTCATCGTTCAAGTCTTAACTAAATGTCATCCCACGAGGGCTTCCCTGGCTCCTCGTCAGAGGCACCCCGGGCCGGCTGGTCTGTGCCAGATGCCGCGCTGGATATGAAGAAGACTGATACGAGTAGGAAAACCAGGCTTACTGAAGTGCTGCCCTTGAAAACGTCAATGCAAATGCCTGTGTTACCAGTGAGAGCTGACATTTATTGAACATCTACTATGTGTAAGGCCCCATGCCAGAGGTTTATTATGATTACCTCATTTAATCCTCACAACTGTCCTCTGAAATACATGCAATTATTATCCCCACTTCCTGCCATATCAGAAAACTGCAGCCTTGGGAACGTAAAATGTTGCTGCCCCTGTGGAAAGCAATGTGGCGGTTCCTCGGAAAGTTAACTATAGAATCAGCATTTGTTCCAGCAATCCCACTTCTACTCATATACCCAAAGAGAGTGAAAACAGTGTTGAAGATAGATGCTTGTACACCAGTGTTTATAGCAGCATTTTATAACAGCCAAACGCTGAAAACAGCCCAAGTGTCATCAACAAATGGATGGAGAAGTAAAATGTGATGTGTACATAATGGAATGCTACTCACATAAGAAAAATGAAGTTATGAGACATGCTGCAACATGGAAAACCCTCCAAAACATTATGCTCAGTGAAATAAGCAAGATACGTAAGGACAAAAATTGTATGCTAGCACTTATAAGCGATGACTGGAAGTAGCAAATTCACAGAGCTAGAGAGATTAGAGGTTAATACAGGAAGACGGGGACGGGAGGGTGTGTGTAAAAATAAGTAAATAAACACTTTTTTTTTTTTAAAGATTTTTTATTTATTTATTCATTTATCCCCCCCTTGCTGCTTGTGCTCGCTGGGTCAGCTAACCACGCCGTGCGGGCGGGCTTGCCTTCACCAGGAGGCCCCGGGAACCGAACCCGGGGCCTCCCATATGGTAAACGGGAGCCCCACTGATTGAGCCACAGCCGCTTCCCGTAAATAAACACTTTTAAACATGCATTGTAAGATGCAATTTCAGACATGTTTAAAAAAATAAAACTGCAGCTTGACGAGGTCAGCTCACCTGCCAGTGGCCATGCAAGAGAGTGGCGGAGCTGAGACCCGTCCACTTTTGTCTGGCTTCAGATTTCAAACCCACTAAGATTTCCCTTTTCTAAACTATTAAGAAAAATCAACAGGATAAAGTATCTTTTATTTTGAAAAAGTGAAGAAATAATACATCATAAGAAAAACTGTAAAAAGAGACAGTGATTTGTATTGAAAATGAAGGTATTTTCTAACCAGACGGACGTGCTTTGATTTCTGGCCCTCCACCAATTGGCCCTGCCCCTGTGGGTTGATAGCTTCTCTTGCCTTTTGTTTCTGATCTATAAAATGGAAGTTATGGCGATTATATGAGATAAGAAATGCTGGCACAGCGTTCGTTTGCTTTCCTTGAATAATGTTAGCAATTCAGGTATTTAACTGCTTTGTGCAGTTCAGCATCCAGCACAGATAAACACTGAACGATTTCTTTTTAATGGTATAAAATATTTTCTTTCAAAGCTATGGAGAAAAGTTCAGACATTTTGTTAGGGAAGTGGAAATGCATAGTTATATCCTTTTGGATATGAAAAATGTTACTTATATTGCATACTGTTGCTCTGGTACCAGCCCACTGAATCAATAACACAAGCTACTGATGGGCCTCAGACTCCCACTTGAAAACATTGCTCTCAGCACGAGAGCCCCGTGGGACCACAGCCCCCTCTCAATTAGAGGAGGAGTGGGCAGCACCATCCCAGAGTCCTAGGATGGGGGAATGAACTATGGACTCGAGTGGACTCACTGGCATTCTACTATAGACCTACTGTGATTCTAGCAAAGGAAGAAATTGTATCGTTGAAGTGGAGGCAGTGGGCACTGGAGGCGCTGAGGGCAGGGAGAGGGAAAGAGGTGAGATATGAGGGCATTTTCAGGACTTGGAAATAGTCCTGAATGACATTGTGACGACAGATACAGGCCATTATATGTCTTGCCATAATCTACAGAATTGAGTGGGAGAGAGTAAACTACAAAGTAAACTATAACCCACGCTCGGTGGCAATGCTCCAACATGTGTTCGTCAATTTTAATGAATGTACCTCACTAAGGAAGGATGCTGTGAATGTGGGAAAATGTGGGAAGTGTGGGGAGTGGGGCGTATGGGAGCCCACTCTATTTTTTATATAACTTTTATGTAATCTAAGTGTCTTTTAAAATATATATATAGATATTTTAGAAAAAGAAAGCATTGCCCGCCACCGTGGTACTTGCCGGCTGCTCTTCGAATGCTCCTGCTGAGTTTTCCTGCTTGTTTCCTGCCTAAGCCCTTTAGGATTCCCAGACAATTTGCTGTCTAAGTGAGCAGCATGTGCTTTCCTCGCTGATTTGAATCCATGCAATTACTAGTTGTGCTCGACTGCCTTAAATAAGATTTAAATTGCTTGTATACCTGGCAGTTTCCCCTGGAGGACAGAGATTTCGTCCTATGTTTCCCAGCATTTGGGGTGCTGGATATTTTTGTCCCCTTATTAATATTCTTCAGCTTTGTTCTGGGATGCAGCTAAATTATTTAGGGAGGTCTGATCTCTTCAGCTCTTGCTTTTCCTATTTGTTATGTGAGTCCTGAGAGGTCGTCAGTCTAGGGGCGATTTTCCCCCTTCCTGAACGCACTGTCCAATGTCCCATGAATACCGAGGTTTTCCAGCATCGAGGGTGGAAGCAGGCACTGCCCCCCGCCCTCTGTGAGCTCCAAGCACGGTTCCTCTAACCTTCTCGAGGTCCTCTCCCAGCTGGCAGTTTCCTCATATGCACGGGCAGTGCCTGCAGCAACCCAGGTTTCTCTCTGAAGCTCTGGCCCGTGAGCTCTGGCTGCCTGTGCTCCTGGATGCTCAGCTCCATCTTCTCAGCTCGGGGAGCCTCCCCTTCCTGTGTGAT
>JAKSZT010054547.1:928834-939270 GCA_026826555.1 Tolypeutes matacus
CTCAGCTCGGGGAGCCTCCCCTTCCTGTGCTCTGGTCTGAAAACTCTCTCAAGGTGGTATTGGAGTCACCTTGCTTTTTTTTCTTTTTGGAAATCATTGTCCTTCAGTGCCTAATATTCTGTGTCTTAAAAACTTAATTCATATATTTTGTCTGGTGTTTTTTTGTTTTAGGCAGGAGGGTAAATTCAGTCCCTGTTGCTCCCACTTCACCTGAAGTGGAAGTCCAGCTTAAAACTTAAATTTTCCAATGCCAAACACTAGGTCTAGGAGTTGAAATTATATTTTTGTTTTCTGCCATGAACATTTAGTGATCTATTTGGAAAAATTCATTCATTTTATTGAGTAGCTGGCATATGCTTGGAACTGTGCTAAACCTGAGAAATATTAAGGGATAGGAGAAATTCAGTTTCTGTCCTCCTTCGTCTTACATGCATTTTAATTTACAGACAAGCAGTTTCAGCACAGTGGGACGTGGGCTATAGTTAAAGAAATGGCATGAGGCATCTGATCTAGTTTAGGAGGGTTAGGAAGGATATTTTTAAAAGTGACATCCACACAGTAATAGGAAAAAAGAGTTGAAATTACCCAGGTTAAAAATGAAGGAGGAGATCTCTAGGCAGTGGAAAAGAAAGTTTGAACTTTATGCTAGGCCCAATGGGAAGGCTTTGAAAGATTTTAGGGATTTCTATATTGAATCTTTGGTTATGAGTTGAATTGTGTTCCCCTAAAAGAAATGTTGAAGTCCCAGCTCCCAGTAGTCCATTCGTGGCCTTATTTGGAAATGGTCCTTGCAGGTGTAGTTAGTCAAGCTGAGATGAGGCGGTACTGGAGTAGGGTGAGCCCTTAGCCCAGCGTGGACGATGTCCTTGTGAGAAGAGGGGAAGAGGCACAGCTTCCCAGACACAGGGAGCTGCCCCGCGCTGGGAGGCAGGGAGGGGGGCGATGTGTCTGCTAGCCAGGGAACAGCAAGGGTGGCTGGGCACCATCAGAAGCTCAGGTGAGCCGGGGAAGGAGCCCGCCCTGGGGCGTGCAGCCAGCGAGGCCCTGTGACAACTTGATATCGGGTGTGTAGCCTCCAGCTGTGAGGCAAGAAAATTCTGTTTTAGGCTGCTCGGTTTTTGGTACTTTTTAATGGCAGCCTTAGAAAACTAATACACTTCCAATGCTAAGATTCTGTAATTCTACATGACCGTGGATGGTCTTATTTTAATTTTAAGCTTCCTTGTTGATTGTAGTGTAAGAAAACTCCTTTGGTAAAAGTTTATGAAGCAGAGGAGCTGATGTAGCTCAGTGGTTGAGTGCCAGCTTCCCACATGTGAGGTCTCGGGTTCAATCCCCAGGCCCCGGGCCCCCCCCCCCCCCCCCAAAAAAAAAAGAAAGAAAAGAAAAAGTTTACAAAGTATTTTTCTGTACTTTAAAGATGGCATTCCATTGTCTTCTGACTTTTGTGTTTCTGAGAAATCTGAAATCTTTCCTTTTTTTGTTTCTCTGTACAAATGTGTCTTTTTTTTCTCGTTGCTTTTAATATTTCTTCTTTATTCCTCTTTATCACCAGTTTTTATCAATTTGATTGTGATGTATCTCTGTGATTGTGTGTGTGTATGTGTGTCTTGCTTGAGGTTCATTGAGCTTTTCTTAGAACTTTGGACTTATAGTTGTCATCAAATTTGGAAAAATTCCAGCCATTATTTCTCAAATGTTTTCTATGCCCCTCCCTTCTCTTGTTTGGGCTCTTTAATTACATGTATGTTAGATCACCTGATAATTGGTCTATAGGTTGGTGATGCTCTTCCTTTACTATCTTTCAGTCTTTTTTTCCTCTTTGTGCTTCACTTTGGATAGATTTTATTACTGTCATCCAGTTCACTGATGTTTTCTTCTGTAATGTCTAACCTGCTGTTAACCCTAACCAGTGAAATTTTCATTATTGGCATTCTATTTTTCATATCTGGAAGTTCCATTTCTCTCCTCATTGTATTCATATTTTACTTTAAATGATTGTATATCATTATAATTACTCTGTTAACATCTTTGTCTGCTAGTTCTGTCAATTCTGTCATTTTTGGATCTATAGCCATTGATCAATTTTTTTCCCCTGCTACTGGGTCACATTTTTATGTCTCTTGGCATATATAGTAATTTCGGGCTGTATGTTAGACAATGTGTATATTACGTCATTGGGCACCTGGATTTTGATGTTTTCCTTTACAAAGTTTTAGGCTTTGCTTTAAAAAGCAGTTTAATTACTAGTGGATCAGCTTAGTCCCTTGAGACCTATTTTAAAGCTTTTCTAAAAAGGATATAGAGCAGGTTTCATTCCTCTGTTACCAATATCTGGCCCCTTTGAATGCCCCAGATCATCCATGAAGACTCTCCTCTCTGGCTTGGAGCTCAAATGTCTTCCCACCCTGTATGAGCTCTGGGAATTATTCAGTGAACTATTTCCAGGTTGTTCTTTGCTCAGCTTTATGAAGTGTCAGCCTACTTGTGGTAGCTCAGTACACAGGAAAGAATCAAGGAAAACCTTATGCATATTTCTGGCGTTCTTTTTTGCGTAGCTCCCTCATTTCCTGACTCTGCTCTTCGACTTCCAGCCATCTCAGTTCTCTGAACACTGAACTCCATCTCCTCACCTCCGCTAAGCTTCTGGGTTTTGTTTGGGTTTCCACTCACAACATCTGCTTCCAGCACAAAGTCTGGGCTCACCTCACATGGTTTCCCTCTTCCAGAGGTCACAGTCTTGCTGGGCCTGTTCAATGTCTGAAGCAGGCTGTTTCATAAATTTGTCCAATTTTCTAATTGCTTATGGAGATTAAGTCCTGTCTTTGTTTCTCCATTATGGCTGGAAGCAGAAGTCCTCATACTAATGTCTTGGTTAAAAGAGGAAAAAATATAAGGTAGGCATAACTAAGAATTTTAAATTTATTCAGCTGGTTGTTTCTTTAAGACTTATAGTGACATTCCTCATTTTTAAAGAATGCTTAGCAAATTTTCAGCCTCTGTCAGCAGTTTGCTTCAAGAACAAACTCGTCCATCTTCACTTCCAGGTTAAGTGAATTAGAATGGGGAAGGACAATTCTAAAGATAAAGAATGTGTGCTCTTAGCTGCCCCAAGACATAATCTCATAGCTTGTTAGGAGGGTTGGTGCGTGGATGAGTGCCGTCTCTCCACATTTATCTGTTCATCTGTCCTTATAGCCATAGCCTAGTAGGGCCTTATATTGCTTCTCACACATTGGTTTAAAGTTTAATGATGATATATATAGTTAGATCTCCTCATTTAAGCACAGAAGTCATTTCTATTTAGGTCATTTCTGTGCAACAAAGTTATTTCCCCTCTAAGATCACGTCCCTCTAGTTCTATCATACATAAACTATTTTAATAGAAACCTGCCATGGTTGTGGAGCTGTCAGAGGTCAAGCTTTCTTGTTCTGGATCAGTGGCTGTCAGGCTTTAGTGTGCATTGGAAAGGCTTGTTAAGACAGACTGCTGGGGAGGCGGCTGTGGCTCGATCAGTGGGGCTCCCGTTTACCATATGGGGGGCCTCCTAGTGAAGGCAGGCCCGCCCGCACGGCGTGGTTAGCTGACCCAGCGAGCACAAGCAGCAAGGGGCGGATAAATGAATAAATAAATAAAATCTTAAAATAAAAAAAAAAGACAGATTGCTGGAGTTTCTGATCCAGCAGATACGGGGTGGGGCTTGAGAATTTGCGTTTCTAACAAGTTCCTGTGCACCGTCGATGCCACTCGTCCTTGGGACCACACTTTGAGGACCACTGTTAGTGATGATATGTCCGCGACTCCAAGTAGGCATCGTTTGTTCCTTTTCCCCCAGAATCAAAATGTGCTCAGATTTAAACTGTAGTATATATTAATACTAGACATTGTATTAGAACAAAGCTGGAAATAGCCACATAAATGCAAAATAGTTTGGGTTTAAAGCAGAAGTTGCTCTGCTGTTTTTAAGGGATATAAATACGAATGCTGTCCTCCTAGACTTTGATAGTAGAGTTTGTTTTTTTAATATAAATTATTTCCTTAGACTGTGAAAATTAAAGCAGATTCCTCTTTAGACCTGAGTACTGTATAGGTACTTACTATAAGACAAGTAATTTAACAGGCTGTTCTCCATATGCAAAAAAGCATTTTTTACTACTCTGTATGTAGTTTTCTAAGTTAGTTTCATCCTAATATAAAAAATAGATAGAGAAAAAATTTCAGGCAAAACCGTAAATATGTAGTGAATCATTTTAGTACCTCTAATAGTTTTATAGATGGAATTTAAAATTCTCTGGGTTTATAACACTTTTAACATGCCTGATATATCACCATATATGTGGCTGATGGCAGAGAAGCTGTTCAGAAACCTGCAGGAATATATACTAACATTCTTGGCTTTAATTTTTTAAATGGTATTTGAATTTGTGTTTGCTTAAAATAGATTTGTTTTGGATCAGTCATATTTTCTTGGGCCCCAGACATATGCTAATTTATAATTACAATCCAGAATATCATTATTTAGTTTTATATTCTCAATTTAATGAAAGATATTAAAGTTACGATGAATGAAACATTTTCAAACATGAAAAATAATCAAATAATACAGTATATCTTTGAAATATGAATATCATTGGGACTATATTTGTGTTTTGACTGATTATTTACAAAGTGTAGTATCTTGCTAGATGGGAAATTCATGTTTTAAAAGACCAGGAGTCTCATTGTTTCTTAGAATATGAGCTTTACTGAAAGTACAGAAGCTCGATAGAGCCATCTGGCATTAAATAAGTGTGGTACCTCCTGCAGAATATTCCAATGAGATAGTCCCCTTTCCCCCACTGAGAGTTCATTTGGCTAATATTGATTCTTAATATAAACTTTATGGTATTTCCTTGGCCTTGGCCCACAGACTAAATGCAGACATTGCTCAGGCTGTCATTTGTGTTTGTTGCCTAGGATGCTAATTGAAATTCAGTGCAGAGAAAGATGTGCCACTGGCCTTTGTCAGTGAAAGGCCTCCTTGGTGGACCCTGCTCAGGATAAAAGCTTCTCTTCTCTGCAGGCTGAGAGGGAGCCTGGGTGTGGGGTGTGGCCGGGGGCCTTGCCGGAGCCCTCGGCAGTGCAGCCCCCACACTGTGAGACCCTGGGCGGGGCAGAGACCCCTGGCCTGGAGCTCTGGGTCTCCAGGGAAGCGAGCATGCCATGCCCTCATGCCCTAAACTCCACGCACCCTGCATTTGTGTCTTTTCTTTAAGCCAAGTAAGACTTACTCGGAGCTTAACGCCACGACGCCTCGGCTCCGTGCTCACAGCGCAGCGGCTCCTGCTGAGCCTGGAGCCGACAGGGACGCGTCTTTGGTTTGCAGGGCACTGTTTCCCTCTGCGTGTTTGGCTCTGTTTCCTTTCTTCCCGAAGCCAGGAGTCACAGGCAGGATGGCTTAAGGGAAGGACCCCCGACTTAAGTGTGAGAGGGATCTGAGCTCAAAACCTGCACCTGTCATTTCCTCGTTCTGTGGCCCACCCCGATCTCCTTAATTTCTCTGTGCCTCAGTTTACTCATTATTGTACTAAAATACATACTGCAAGTTATTTTATAGAATTGCATATATGATATTTAATCACCATCTGCTCATATTATACGTTGGTTGTATATGGCTGAATCTTAAAGTTATCACTTGCTGTTTTTTTATGCCTGAGAAATTAATTTTCTTTATCTGATAAGTCATATGCATGCAGTAAAACAACTTTTGTTAAAACATTAAAAATCATGGTTTCTCAGTTGATGCCACTGTAATTTATTTAAAAGGTATCTTTGGATGACTGTAAAATAATTAGTGACAATGCAGCCATCGTTATTTGCGTATAAAAGAAAGAGAAGACCACAAGACTTAAAATCTATTTACCTTTATCTGCCAGGATGGAAAAACGCTGAAATACATATATAGACATGCACATGTATGTACATAGATATATTATAGCTTTCAGATATTTAAAATATAAACTGAGTTTCTGTCAAGAGAGCAGTGGTCCAGTGTTGTTTTCTTTGGGTTTTGTCTATAGAACTTGCCTTGGCCTTAGAAGCTGTCAGTACAAGGGCATAGTTTATGGGAAGCGATCCTAATCTAATGCCTCTTACTGCTCTGGGGTGTGTGAAGAAAACGCTGGCAATGTTCTTGGGGGAGAGCAGACAGTTCCGAGGGCAGCCCACGCGCTGGCGCCTGTGGCCAGCTCTGGGCCGCTCAGCTGAGCTGGGGCTGGGCCGTCTCGTCTCCTGCACGCTCTTCCCGTGGTTGCCGGAGTCCAGGACGGTCGCATCTGCTTTCCCGTGTCATCGTAGTTGCAGCTACACAGGGAGGGGCGACTGAAAGGACTCACGAGGCTTTTTTTGGGAGGTTCCAAGCATGGAAACGCGGGACCCTCGACCGCAGCTGCACCTGCTCCACACCCGTGGGCTTTTTTTTAAAGACTTATTTTATTTATTTCTCTTCCCCCCCTTGCTGTTTTGTGCTCGCTGTCTGCTCTCCGTGTCGGTTATGTCATCTTGTTGCGTCAGCTCAGCACGTCAGCCCCTCACGCCAGCTCGCTGGCTTGCTTGTCTTCTTTAGGAGGCACCAGGAACCGAACCCGGGTCCTCCCGTGTGGTAGGCGGGCGCCCAGCTGCTTGAGCCGCATCCGCTTCCCCTGTAGGCTTTTAATAAGTCGAAGCCCAGCAGGAAAAAGGAAGCACGGGCATGTACACGGAAGCCTGGCCCGAGATGCAGCTCCCAGAGCCTGGCTTAGCCTCTCTCTGTGTCTGCAGATTCGAGCCACTAAGACACCTGCAAAATACATTGGTTTCAGGGAAGCCAAGACACCAGTTTATTTTAGTTTTTAAGCCTTTTACTTTGAAATACTTCAACTTACTGGACACTTTGAAAAATAATACGAACCCCACATGGAGAAAACCGACCTACCTCTAAGGCTCAGATACGCACAAGCACCAGTTTTGCCACTCTCGCTGTGTCAGTCTGTCTGTCAGTCTATCAGTTCATCTTTCCGTCTATCTGACTATCAATCCGTATTCTGAATACTTGGGTGTAGGTTGTGTACATTATGCTCCTTGACATTTAATACTGCCGAACACCTTTCCTAAGAACAAGATCTTCATTTATGTATCCACCTTAAGTGCAGTTATCAAGAAATTTAATGTTGATAGAAGAATTAAAGTCTCTATTCCAATTTTTTATGCATCCCAGTAATATCCTTTTGAACTTTCCTCACCTGTTAGATTCTTTACCACCTTCCATTACTAAAACTTTCCCATCTCCCCAAACAGAAACTCAGCTCCCATTTTGCATTGTCCTCACTCCCTCGTCTCTACTTTCTGTCTCTTTGAGTTTGCATATTCTCCAATAGTTCCTTTTCAGTTACCATGAGATTTAAATTTAACATCGAAAATCTATAACAATCTCGTTTACTTTGAATCCATCTTAACTTCAATAGTAAACACAAACTATGTCCCTATCCCCCTTTAAATAGCTCTTCTCACAAATTGCATGTTTATGCATCATGAGTCCAAAACCACTCATTTCTCATTACATTTTATGCCTTTGCCTTTTACATCCTGTAAAAACTGGAGTTGCAAACCGAAGACACACCATCACTGGCATTAATGTTTATTCCTGAAGGTGCCCTCGCTGAAGAGTTCTCTTTCTTCATGCCTCTTCCCTCTCTTGTCTAGTGTCCTTTCCTTTCCACCTGCAGAACCCTCTTTAGCACCTCCTGTAGGGAAGGTCTAGTGGTGATGAACTCCCTTCCTCAGCTTTTGTTTGTCTCAGAATGTCTTTTTCTTTCCCTCAGTTTTGAAAGAGAGTTTTGCCAGATATGGAATTCTTGGTTGGCAGTCGCTTGCTCTCAGCTCTTTAGATATGTCATCCCACTGCCTTCTTGTCTCTGTGGTTTCCCATGAGAAATCAGCCCTTAACCTTACTGACACTTACTTGTACATGACATTTTGCTTCTCTCTTGTGGCTTTCAGAATTCTTTTTTTATCTTTGCCATTTGATATTTTAATTATAATATGCTGTAGCTTGGTTCTATTTGGGTTTATCCTGTTTGTGGTTTGTTTAGCACCTTGAAGGTGTATATTCCTGTCTTTAGTTGAATTTGGGAAGTTATAGCCATTATTTCTTTGAATATTCTCTCTGCCCTTTCTCTTCCTTCTCCTCCTGGGACTCTCACTATGCATATATTGGGATGCTTGGTGTGTCCCACAGGTTCCTCAGGCTCTGTTCACTTCTCTTCATTCTTTCTTCCTTCTGCTCCTCAGACTGGATGATTTAAATCGTCTTGTCTGAAATTCACTGTTTCTTCTGCCAGCTCCAATCTGTTGTTGAACCCTCTAGGGAATTTTAAATTTCTTTTACTGTGGTCCTTAGTTCTGTTTGTTTCCTTTTCATAATTTCCACCTTTCTATTGATATTCTCTTTGTGTTCCTCTATTATTTTCCTTATTTCCTTTAGTTCTTTGCTCATGTTTTCCTTTAGCTCTTTGAGTATATTTAGGACTATTGTTTAAAAATCTTTGTTGATATGTCCCAGGCTTGGTCCTCCTCAGTGTTGGTTTCTTAGGCTTTAATTTCCTCCTTTGCCTGGGCCATCGCTTCCTGTTTCTTTGTATGTTTTGTAATATTTTGTTGAAACAGGTATTTTGATATGTTCATGTGTTACCGCTAGAATTGGACTCTGAGGCATCTATTCTTTAAGCTTGTATCTAGCTAGTGTATGACAGAGCTTTCCTTGATTACCATGGGCTAACAGGAAAAAAAGAAGATAGAAAAAAAGGAAACACCTTTCCCCGTCTGTGCAGTTTGACCTGTGCTTGTGCTTTCCTCCAGGGATATCCCTGCATTGAGTTTGAGAACAGCTCTTGGCCCAAGCGTGGAGGCCGCCCAGATCTGTCTTGGTATGTGCGTGTGGCCCTGGGAATTCCCCCATTTACGCTTACAGGCGCCCCCTCCTCCCTGGGATACAGTTTCCGCGTGGCCCCCAACTCCGCTCTGTGTGTCCTGAGGCAGCCCCGTGACTGCGACCCCCTCCTCCCGCCGCCTTCTGCACACAGGGCTACATGTGCTCTCAGGTATGCACAAAGCTTGCTCTGCTCCCGTGGGACTGGGCCCGGGGTCCCCCGGGAGCGTGGGCCAGCCCTGCACTGGCTGGGAGGAGTCGGCCAGACTGTTGCAAGATCCTACTGCTTATATAACATTTATGAAATCTAAGTTTCTTTTAAAAAATAAATAAATAAAGTATATATTTTTTAAAAAAGATCCTACAGCTTTTGAGGAGCTTTTTCCTTGGCTTGGCGCTTGCCCTGGTGCTGCTGCCCTTTAACTATTTCCTGGAGCTTTGAGGAAAGTGTTTCTGCCCATTCTTGCTGGTTGTGCAAAGCTCTGTGGGGAGCGAGCCCTGAATCGTCTCACTCTGCCGTCTTAAATTGGGGAGGGGCCTCAGCACAAGTTCACAAAGGGTCCTTGAATCCCTGCAAAACTAGCGTGAGCTTGTTAAGCCAGGCGCCAACCACCAATATATAAATATGCTGAAAACAAGGTAGTAAGTTAGGAGAAGGCGCCTGCGAGGGTGTTTTGGGCTTTAGCAAGCAGCAGGCCATAAATCACCAGTGAGACCGTTTCAGCCTCTTCCTGGCCCGGGGTCAGGGCAGACTTCCAGGCGTGCTGCAGACCAGTTTAGAGGGAAACCAGACTGCAAACCGCCCCCAGCCCTATGGGGTGCACCATGCCCTCTGTTACTATTTTCCCTCCCACTTGAACCTTATAACGTAAATCTTGCTGCTTAGGCTCTCGATCATATCCAAGCTATCACCCCTGTCACCCCTAAATTCATCTCTTTAAGTGATTCCAAAGTTCAGTTTCCAGTTATATTTGTGTAATCTAAGTATCCTTAAAATAAATAAGTAAAATAAAAAAGATATTGCTCTTTTTCAGCAACCAGGATTTCTACCTATGAAAGTTATTTAATGGGCAATGAGTGCTTAAAACATGGGCAGCTATTGCTAACAATATAGCAGTATTCTGAGGAAATTTTGTAGGAAGTTATCGTTAAAATAATAAAATAATATATTTTTCAGGAATAGTGCCAACTAAAGCATACTCTGGCAAATGTACTGAGGCATTTATATTTATATTAATTCATTATTTCATACAGAAAAAGAAACTATGAACAAGGTCAGAAAAAATAGTAATCTCGTTAGTGTTAGCCATACCTTCATGTAACAGATCACGGTAATGAGCTGTTCTTAGAGGCACTGAAGCACAGCGGCTGAGAACACGTGATCTGGATGTTCTTGGAGGTATGAAGCACAGTGGCTGAGAACACGTGATCTGGATGGTCTTGGGGGTATGAAGCACAGCGGCTGAGAACACGTGATCTGGATGGTCTTGG
>JAKSZT010054547.1:947464-976598 GCA_026826555.1 Tolypeutes matacus
ATAGATAGATAGATAGATAGATAGATAGATAGATAGATAGATAGATAAAAAGCAGGGTCAGCCCCAGGCTCTCTCTCCCCTCTCCTGTGGAGTCCTCAACAATTAGTCCAGGCTAGAAGAGAGGGAGGTTGCCAGGGTCGGATTTCTCCAGTCCTTTCTAGGCTCCCAGGGCAAACCGCAGTGTGGAAGGTTCCGTGGGCTCTGGCAGCCGAAATTTCAGGTCAGAACCTGAGTCAGCCTAAGGCTGTGTCCCTCTCTCTCCCCTTTCCGGGAGTGGCAGATCCCTGGAGCCCCCTTTGTCTGTGGTCGCAGGCCCAGGGGCCCGAGAATTCTGAAGAGTGTGGGGGAGGGTGCCGGCAGCAGCAGAAGCTGCTACTTGCAACTCACGGTTCTGTAGTCGTGATTTCCCTCTTCTGTCCCTCTCTCCTCCGGGTGGTGTGCAGCCTTCACCTGCTGTCCTAAATCCTAGAAGATCTTTTTCGGGGCTGTTTCAGCTTTTCTTCTAGCTATTTTTCTGGAGAAGAGATTCCCGTGTCTTACTAGTCCGCCATCTTCCCGGAAGTCCCCTTTGTATATCTTCTTTGGAGAGACGTGTATTCAAGTCTTTTGCCCCTTTTTTAATTGGGTTATTTGTCTTTTGTTGTTAGTTTGGAGGATTACTTTATATAGTCTGGATATTAAACCTTTATCGGATATGTTGTTCCCAAATATATTCTTCCATTGTATAGGTGGTTGTTTTACTTACATGAAGGGTTCTTAATCTAGAGTCCACAGACCCCTTGAGGTCCATGGAAAGATTTCAGGGAATCCGTGAGCTTGAATTGAAAAAAATCAACTCAATTAGATGTCTAACATGGTATGCATGTTGCCTTGTCAAATACTACATCACAGTTTAATTTTTTTATTCAAGATAAACAACAGTCTGCACATTGACATGTCTTTAAAAATTAAAATTTAACTTTAACTTTCCTATATTTTTGATGTATTGGATTATTATTTAATGTGTTAAGAAGCACACATATATAGTATTATATGTTTTTTATTTTAGTAACTGTTATTTCAATATATGTAAATGATTTCCTTTGTAATTTTATTTTATGCGTTTGAAAACATTATTCTTGTGGGGACGTGTTGGTGCGGGCATGATATATTTATTAAATAATGCACAGTATAGTGTGGACTTAGCATGATTTTTATTTTGATGTAGTGTGTTCTGAGCACGGTGGATAACTGCTTGCAGAAAGGTTGATAAGGATAGTAGAGATGGTTTTATGACACTACGGGAGTACTTGAATTTCTAAATGTTTGCCTAAAATAACCATTTGAACAGCTGTTGAACAGTGTTAGGTTATCAGGTATTGAAATTATGGGAAAGTTGTAAAATGTAACTTTGAATAATCCTAAAATTTAAAGAAGAAATGCTGATGGATGTTGAGGGTCATAAAACTCTCTGCTGCTGCATTTTGAGAAGGGGTCCGTGGTTTTCACCTGACTGGCAAAGGGGTCCATGAAACAAAAAACATTAAGAACCCTTGACTTACATGATAAAGTCCATTAATGCATAAAAGTTTTTAATTTTTATGAGGTCCCATTTATCTATTTTTTCTTTGATTGATTGTACTTTGGGTATAAAGTCTTAGAAACTGTTATGTAACACAAAGTTCTTGAAGATGCATCCCTATGTTTTCTTCTAGGAGTTTAATAGCTCTGGCTCTTATATTTAGGTGTTTTATCCATTTTGAGTTGATTTTTGTATAAGGTGTGCGGTAGGGTTCCTCCTTTTTTAATTTTTTTTTTTTTTTTTGTAAATAGAGATCCAGTTTTCCCAGCACCATTTGTTGAAGAGACTGTTCTTTGCCCCTTGTCAAAATCAGTTGGCCATAAATGCTAAGGTTGATTTTCAAGCGTTCAGTTTAATTCCATTGGTCTATATGCCTGTCCTTGTGCCGGCACTATGCTGTTTTGATTACTGTGGCTTTGTAGTAAGTTTTTAAATATTTTTATTCTAAAAGAAGCTTTAGATTACATAAATGTTACATAAAAAATATAGAGGATTCCCATATATCCCTCCCTCTCCCCCTGCCACATTTTCCGATATTAACATTGTTCATTAGTGTGGTACATTTGTTACAATTGATGAACACATATCGAAGCATTCTACTAACCATGGACTAAAGTTTACATTATAGTTTACACTTTGCACATTTTTATAGGTTTTGACAAAATGTGTAATGGCCTGTATCCATCATTGCAATGTCATGCAGGACAATTCCAATGTCCCCAGAATGCCCCATGTTGCACCTATTCTTCCCTCTCCCTCCCCTCAGAACCTCTGGTGGCCACTGCCTTTATATCAATGATACAAGTTCTTCCATTGCTAGACTAGTAGTAAATCTATTTTAGTCCATAGTTGCTTTTCCCCCCTTAAGTTTGTTCATTCTTCAATCTTGAGGATTTGGGGGTAGTGATGCCAGCTCTGTCTCCAGTTGAGAGAGGGCTTAGATCCCATGGGGCAGATGGATGGAACTGTCTTGCTTGCAGTTGTAGGTATTCTCTGCTCCCTGGGAAGGGCATTGTCCACCATCATCCTTTTGTTAGTTGTCCTGGGTGAGTGCAATGAACTGGTGAGTAGGTGCTGCAACTCTGCTGAGATTCAGGGCTCAGCTGGCATATGAACAGACCGAAGATTGAAGACTCTGGGACACATATTTAACAAGTATAGTGCTAATGATAGGTTCAAATAAAAGGGGCAGAGCATGTATAGTAAGTTTTAAGATCAGGAAGGGTGAGTCTTCCAACTTCATTTTTCTTTTTGAGGATGGCTTTGGCTATTCAAGGCTCTTTACCCTTCCATATAAATTTGATGATAGGCTTTTCCATTTCTGCAAAATTGTTGGAAATTCGGTTGGGATTGTCTTGAATCTGTAGATGAATTTGGGTAGAGTTGACATCTTAACAATATTTAATTTTCCAATCCATGAACATGGAATGCCCTTCCATTTATTTAGATCTTTTTTTTTATTTCTTTTAGCAATGTTTTGTAGTTTAGTGAGTACAGGTCCTTTCCTTGGTTAGATTTATTCCTAAATATTTGATTATTTTGGTTGCTATGGTGAATGGAGTTATTTTTTTTTTCTTGATTTCTTCTTCAGATTGTTCATTGCTTGTATATAGAAAGACTACTGATTCTTGTACCCTGCCACTTTGCTGAATTCATTTATTAGCTCTAGTAGCTTTGTTGTGGATTTTTCAGGATTTTCTGTACATAGGATTATGTCATCTGCAAAGAGTGAACGTTTACTTCTTCTTTTCTAATTTGTATGCCTTTTACTTCTTTTTCTTGCCTAATTGCTCAGACTAGAACTTTCATACAGTGTTGAATAACAGGGGTGACAGTGGGCATCCTTTTCTTGTTCCTGATCTTAGGGGAAAAGTTTTCAGTCTTTCACCATTAAGTAGGATGTTAGCTGTGTGCTTTTTCATATATGCCTTTTGTCATGTTGAGAAAGTTTCCTTCTATTCCTAGTATTATACATGTTTTTATCAGGAAGTGGTGCTGGGTTCTGTCAATACCTTTTCTGCATCAATTGAGATGTTCATATGTTTTTTCCCTTTGTTCTGTTAGTGTGGTGTATTACATTAATTGATTTACTTATGTTGATACCTCTCACTTGATCGTGGGAGGATTTTAATGTGCTGTTGGGTTCAGTCTGCTCGTGTTTTGTCGAGGACGGAGCTGTGTTCCCTCTGCCACCCTCTCTTTAGGAAAGAGTCTGCCTTTCTAAAGCTATGTTACTGACACTGTCCCATTTACTAAAGAATTTGGTTAGCTGTGTTTGCTGTTAGATTAGTATTTGGAGCAAACACGTTTCCTGGGTTGACGGTGTTTTATAGCAACATAAATAAGCGGCTCCTTAAGTCAGACCAGCCTGTGAAAGCTTCAGGACTGGGTCGGACGACCTGAGCCTCCCCAGCGAGTGTCGGCCACACAGGCCTCGGGAAGAGCGAGCGGTAGGTAGCCGGGAGCCTCCAGCCCCTCCAGGAGTCAACCTGGACCTGAGCCACACGACAGGCTGCAGGAACGCCCCCCTTAGGCACAGCCTTTCCTTCTGGGGGCACTCCTCTCATTTTTATCTTCAGTCCTTTCTCTTTTCTTAGCCCCTAATTGTTTTCTTTCTTTATTCCTTTCAATTTTTAATTCCATTTAGAAAACACTTTAATGCATAACATTACCTCTATTTTTGTTCCATCGTTTCTCTTGCATCATGTCTCTTCCCTTAATAAAAATCTATAGATAGCATGTTTCCATGGTAATGGGAACTAAAATTACTATAATCGATGCTTTTTAGACTGTTTGTGCTAGCTCCTGCGTTAGATCGTTTTTTAAAGAGAGGTCATAGTAAAGTCTGTGAAGTAAAGGTGAAATGATTTGCTAAAGACTGAACTATTTTTGGAATATTTGTGAACTCAGACTTCAGCTTTATTGCACAATCGAGAATTCAACGCTATTTAGTGCATTACCTAATTTTCCTTTTCTATGTAATGAATTATTTTATTGCAGTAATTGTTTAATCAAGGCAGTATCTTTAGTCGCCGTGGTGGTTTGCATTCTAAATTAAAAATGAGAGAGAAGCCAGCAAGCAAGCAGTAACCAGATTACTCTGGGAAATGATCAATGCTTTTCTGATCTCCAGCTTATAGAAAAGAGAAAAGATTCTGGTATTTTATATTTTATTCTGAAACACATCATTATACTCAGCTTCTAATACTCAGGTCACAAAGTCACTTTTTTATTGATAAAAAATGACTTGCAGCTCATCGAATGAACTCTGACCCATCCTGCTGCCTTGTGCGCTGCCCGTGGTGATGCCTGGATACGTGCCAGCACAAAGCAGTGCTTTGCCCAGACAGTGTGAGATAATTCATTTGGGCTTCAGTAAAACTGTGGCTAGGATTTGAAAAACAAATATATTTTTATTAGCAGTAACCATCCTGTTTAAAGTGTTAGGCCCAGTCTCAAAAGACCACATATTATATGACTGCATTTTTACAAAATGTTCAGAATAGACAAATCTATACAACGAGTAGATTAATGTTTGCCCAGGGCTGGGGCTTGGGGAGAATGGGGAGTGGCTGAACATGAATATGCGGATTCTTTTGGGGGTGATGAAGATGTTCTAAAATTGATTGTAGTAATGTTCACAACTCTTAATATATTAAAAACCATTGACTTGGGTACCTTGAAAGGGTGATTTGCATGGTATATGAATTATCTCAATAAAGCTCATACAAAACACATACACACAGAAAGCTTTCCTATAAAATACATGTACTAAGATGCAATGTAAATGTTTATTAGGCTATTTTATTACTTAGAATAATATGTCTTCTTTTAACATCCTTTTACACAAATAAAAGAAGAAAAAACTACAAATCAGAGGAAAAGCCAATCAGTCACACATTATTTGTTTTGTGTCACTTACTGTCAATTGTTTACAAGAAAGGGCCTATTTTATGTAGCTGTCAAGCTTTTGCTCATGGTAAATATTTGAGGCTTTGAGATGTGAAAGGCTGTGAAATGGCTGGTCCCTGGCTTCTAACGGAGGCATATGCCCCTGGGGCAGAAGCCGCAGTCTGGTCCTCAGAGTGCTCAGAGCAAGGTTTGCATACACTTCAGAGAGAAAATGCCAGAGGCTTAGAGTCCTTACAGCTTTGTGCCTCTAGCTTACTCACTCACTTCGCATCAGGTCCTGCTCCTCCTGCCTCACCCTTTTAAAATACCATCCTCGCCTCTGTCTGTGGTTCCTATGCCCTTGTTTAAATCTAAAGGTCCGTTCCGCCTTCAGCAGTATGAAGGAGTCCAGGCTTGGGGCTTTGGGGTTCACCCCATCTGGCTGTACAGATTCTTTTATTTCCTAATGTCTCAGATTTGGTCTGTGGGTTGTTTGAAATGCTCCTTTTAAAAGGCAGCAGTTTTGTGGTGAAGTCGGTTTAGCAAACACTGTGTGTCCTGTCTTGCTCTTACGAAGTCTCAATGCCCACTAGCATGTCACGGACTACGAGCAGCCAAAACCTCGTTACTCAGCCTAACACTCCCACATTTATTTTGAGTGATCCCTGCTAACACCCCATAGAACTGGCCTACTGCAGAGCATGTTATGGGAAATGCTGTCCTGAACTCAAAATTCTTCCCTTTATCACTCTTTTCCAGCCAGGGCATAACTCTTTTTTTTTCTTCATGGCATAGCTCTTCATATCTCTCTTTCCTCCTGAACGTGTTTGCTTTAAGCCACATTTCGAACCTGCCCTCTCTGTTTTTCCTGGCTGTAGTCCTAGCTGTGTTGAGCCGGGGTTGCCTTTGGAAGATGCTCACTGTGTGTTACTCTGGATACCGTCTTTTCCTTGTTGACGCTTCTGAAGCTCGGAGGCCCCCGCCGCCACCTGAGGGACCAGCAGAGCCGCCCTGCTGTAAACTGGAGGAAGATCCCTCCGTGGCGCCTGCCTGTTATTGTCCGAACTCGCAGAGACGCGTCCCTCTGCCCGTTCTTAAGAGTGAGCACAGTAGGTCTACTGGCCATGTGGACCTCGTGAGGGACGAGTTTAGCAAATCCCTCCCTTAGGACAAATCTCCACAGAGAAGGAATAAATATCCAGAATGGGCGCTGCCGGGAAGGGTTTTCTGGACACTGGAGGGTTTGACTGGCTCCTGCTTTCTAGGTATACTTTCTTCCAACCTGTGCACGCAGGTAGATGGAAGACACCTGTGCTCCCCTCCTGTGGCTGTGCCGTCCCTGCACAGAGCCCCTGCCCTCTTCAGGCCACGACCACCCAGTCCAGGCTGGACGTGGTGAGGCCGAGCCGTGGCACACAGCTGCCAGGAGGGGGTGCCCCTGTGGATTCTGGGGATAAGGTGGGGAGCAATTCCTGACAGGTCCTACATTCTCAGTGTGGGAAAGTAGCCGATAAATGAACAAACTGATCAGTAGCGTAAGTGATTCCAGGCCATTAAAACAGGGTCATGTGATGGCGTGTGACCGGGTGGCTGCTGCACACTGAACAGCCAGGGAAAGCTTCTTGCAGAGGTGGCCGGTCGAGATCGCAGTGAAAAGCCAGAGTGCCATGAACAGGGAGAAGAAAGTCCAGGAGGAGGTAGCTGGCGCAAAAGCTCTAAAGCGGCGCCCAGCTGAGGTCCTTGAGGGCTGCAAGAAGGCCCAGGAGGGCAGCAGAGTGGGTGGGAGACACCGGAGGAGGTCACGCCGGCACGTCAGCCTCATGAGGTCGCTGCGAGTCGTCGGCCCAGTGAGGGACACTTGTGGCCAGGGGCCCAGGAGCCTCGTCTAGGAGGGTGAGTGGACAGAAAAGGGAGGCGCTCAGAGCAGGCAGAGGAGGGCGGGGCAAGCAAGAAGGGACTTCGGAGAAGCCGCTGGGGGGTGAGAAGGTAGACGTCTAGAAGCCAGTAGAAGAAAGCATTTCAAAAAAGGGAGGGAGTGGTAAGAGCTGTAGAAGAAATTAAGTAAAAGGAGAACACAGCGTAGCCCCTGAATCCAGCAGAGGCACTGATGACCTTGACAAGGGCAGTTTCAGTCTTCGCTGGGATGGACTGAGGATCTGAGAAAGGCATGGTCATGACTATAGAATGGAAACATGATCTGAGGACAGTTCATTTGAAGACAGGACTTACTGCCCTTAATCTGCCTATAGTAGAATGGAGGAAATTCATGGCAATGAGGTGGGAAAGGAGCCATAAGTCCTTGTGGGTTTTTAAAAAGTTATTATCTCACACAAGCAGGAGGCAGGGTTCTCAGGCAGGGAAGGTGAGGCTGACTGTTGGGTGTATAAGTAGAAAATAATATACTGTGAGCAGGTCGTGTAAGCCCTAGACAGTGTTAGGTCCATTTGAATTTGAAGATTTGTGGCTTATTTTTCTCCCTCCCGATTCTAATCCACAGAACAAACCTCTGAGCTTAGTTCCCCTACAGAAAGGGAAACTGAGGCATGAAGAGATCCGTAAGTGTTGGAAGCAGGATTTGAACCTAAGGAGGTCTGGTTCAGAGTCTGGGGTCTCAGCCTGTCCACTACCTGTCCTGAGTTGAAGGTGAAACCAGTCTGCACAGACCTGCGTTTCCTCCAGTTCTGTCAGGTCTGGGCAGGCATGGAGAAGGCAGAGTTAGGTTTTATGGCCGAGAGAAATGCAAGGGAGATAAAAGTGTTTGCAAGAGCGTATGTGAGAGACAGGGAAGAGAGACTGAGGTTATAGGTGATGAGCAAGCCAGCGGTCAAGGGAATGGATGAGATGGAAGGAAGCTGGGGGAGGTTTGGAAGGCGAGGAGGTGCAGTTATTGGGCGACACGACAAGGGTACAGGAGCCGAGGGTCTGATGCGGGCACTGGGGTCGAGGAGCTGGAGGCGCTGCTGGCCAGGGCCGGCCTCAGGCCTCGTCACCCGCTGCTGCCATGGTTCTGCTTTCCTTGCAGAATTGGAACTCAAAGCCTCGAGCTTCTGGAGTCCCCCAGCAAAGTGTGCGCTCCTCCTGGGCATGGGGAACAGGGCGGAGCGTGGCCTCCCCAGCAAAGTGTGCTCCTCCTGGGCGTGCGGTGCATGAGGCCCTCACCTCTGACGGCTGGGCGCCTTGGCTCCGGAGCAGAGAACTCCTGTGAGGGGGAAGGAGAGCTTCTACCATCCTCTCTCCAACAAGAGAAAACTTTGCTTTTGGCCAGATGAAGAGCAAATATACATTACGTTTGAACTGCCGGAGCTCCCTGGGAGAGAAGTGAGGGCGCCGAGACGGGGGCTCCATCCGCCCCCTGCAGCCTGCGCCGCCCGTCCTGGAGCAGCGTCCCCCTCACCCCGCACAGGTCCGGGAATCCCTGGTCTGGCCGTGCGTGTTAGCACTGCTGGCGGCCTGTGAGCACGCAGCTCGCCCGCTAGCCTGGGCTAGAGTCTCTCTCTTCCTCCCAGCTCTCCCCACGCCTTCCTTCTCCTTCAGCGGGGCTCCCCCGCTGACCCGCGCACCCCTCCGTGGTCAGCTCCTGTTCCCGCTTTGAGCGGACTCGGCCTGCCCCCCGCAACACTGTCTTCTCTTACTGGGGGCGGCCAGGCAGCCGCTTCACTTGTTTTGGTTTTGGGTTTGTTGGATTTTTCACCCTCTCTGCTCTAGTTCACTCTTCCTACCCCCCAGTGGCGCCGTAATTTAACACAGAATTTTCTAAGAAACCTGCTCCAGCCACGCCTAGTTACGAGCTTTAGGGTATCAGGCACTGAAAATAAATTGGTTCCTTGCCACCACCCCGTAAGTTAACAAGACTGGGCTACAAGTTAGCACTTTCCTTTATGAAGGAACACCAAACTTAGATGTGTGCTGAAAAGAGTTAGTGCTCGTC
Source organism: Tolypeutes matacus (assembly GCA_026826555.1). Taxonomy (NCBI): domain Eukaryota; kingdom Metazoa; phylum Chordata; class Mammalia; order Cingulata; family Chlamyphoridae; genus Tolypeutes; species Tolypeutes matacus. The sequence goes on from JAKSZT010054547.1 coordinate 956,845, forward strand.
TCCATTTTCCTGAATTTTTCTCTGTTTCCCTCTCTGTCAGTGCCCTGGCTTTGTTGGCACCTGAGGAAACTCTCTTGGGTACTTAAGCCCTGCTCTCAGCACGCGAGTCTGCTTTTGCCCTGAGGTCCCCCGGCCCTCCTATCCACCACTCAGCCCTGCTTGTCCTTCCAGGCTCCTCTATAAAGTTCTCCACGAGCCTGTACGAGCTCTGACAACACTTGCTCCACTGCACCATGGAAAATTATCCGTGTGTCTGGCATCCCTTTCCCATGCTGTGTTTTCATTTTATGTCATGAAATCCTCACAGTCACCGTGTATGATGTTATCGTCTCCATTTTACAGATGAGAAAACTAAAGGGTATGTCCCCCACCTCAAAGGGCTCCTGTTAGGATCTAATATGGCAGTGAATACAATTCATTTATAAAAGACTGAAAGCTATATCATTGGAAGACGTTCTCATTTTTTTTTTAACTTTATTTTGTACATTTAATAATTGAAAACATAAGCAATAAAAAACTAAAAAGTAAACACAGATGAATAAATATATACATTTCTCAATTAAATGTAATGGATGCATGTAAATTTTTTTGTTTTGTTTTTTGTTTGTTTTTTTGTTTTTGTGTGTGTGTGAATCAAACAATATATTACACTAACAAGTTGAAGGAAAAAAACCACATGATCATCTCAATAGATGCAGAAAAGGCATTTGACAAAATCCAACATCCTTTTTTGATAAAAATACTTCAAAAGATAGGAATAAAAGGAAAATTCCTCAATATCATAAAAGGCATATATGAAAAACCCACAGCCAACATCAGACTCAATGGGGAAAGGTTGAAAGCTTTCCCCCTGAGATCAGGAACAAGACAAGGATGTCCACTGTCACCATTGTTATTCAACATTGTACTAGAAGTTCTAGCAAGGGCAATTAGACAAGAAAAAAAATTAAAGTCATCCAAATAGGAAAAGAGGAAGTAAAACTCTCACTGTTTGCGGATGACATGATCCTGTACTTAGAAAATCCTGAAGTATCCACAACAAAGCTACTTGAACTAATAAATGAGTTCAGCAAAGTGGCAGGATACAAGATCAACACGCAAAAATCAGTAATGTTTTTGTACACTAGTACTGAACAATCCGAGGAGGAAACCGGGGGGAAAATTCCATTTTCAATAGCAACAAAAAGACTCATTTTATGATAACAAGTGTTCACATGCTGTATGTCCCTTGCCAATGATGCGGGGATTTTGTTGTTACATGAAGAAACCCTTTCCGTGCTAATGAAATAGCCTTTACGAATGCTGCTGTGCTGAGGTGCGGGCCTGTGAGGAGAGAGGCTAGCCCGGGAGCAGCAGCCCAGGGCTCTGGAGCTGAGAGGCTAACGCTTTCCCAGGTTGTGCCAGCTTCTCCCCTTCTCCTTTCCTTTCCTGCCTTATTTTCCTCACCCTCGTTATTCTTGACTGGAGTTTTTGATAGAGCTCAGCACCATCTTATCCCAGGAAGAGAAAAGTTGCTAGAGATAAATGTATGAGGGGCGCTGTAAAAACAGCAGTGGCAACCTTTTAAATATTTTATGGAAGCCGAAGATTGTGCCCATAGAATTTAATCTTTGGCAGTTCAAAAAACAAAGATTTTAGCAAAATAAATGAGACCAGCTTTCTTCCTCTCTGGGACTTATGTTTTATTGTGAGTGAATCTTTCACCTTGACCAGTCTCCCAGCCCAAACTCTTTTTTTTTGCCTTCTTTTTTCCTTAATTAGCATCAGGAATTTTGACGAGCTATTTTATGAGTTATTTGTTTACTGATCCTTCTTAGCTTTGCCAGGATCTTAAATTTGTCTTGACATTTACTGTTTTACCATATAAGATTTTATGGTTATTTTCTAGTGTATATGAGCTAGGTTTCTGGTAATTACATTTTTTACATTGTATGTATTTATATTTTACAGAATCCCTTGGATCAGCACTTCTCTTTTTAATTTTATGGAAATGACTAACATCCAATTTATTTAGGCTTCCTCATAAATCATTATACATATTGAATAAGGAAAACTAAATAAATATATCTCATTCCATTAATAGACCTTTGAAGAGATAGAAAAATGATCCATTAAGATTTCTCATTCAGTTAATAGATCTTTGAAGAGATAGAAAAATGATATTATATTAGGATTTATATTAGTGAAATATTGTAATTTGGCTTCATAGCCAAATTAAGGGAAATCTATTTTTCATTCTGATGAGCGCACATGCTCGAAGTATTGGCCGGAGAGCAAGGAGTAAAGTGACATCCCTGCCTCCAAGTAGCTTCTCAATCTGCTGAAGATTCCCAGGCAGTTTAGCCATTTCAGAGATTTGGTTATAGTTCAGTTCAAAATGTGCTGTTCTTCCTTTCTCCCTCCCTCTAAAACAACACGAAACCAAAAGCCACCATCCATGCAATAATAATCTTTTTTTATTTTGTTTTGGCCATTTATCCTGTTTCATTAATTATTCTGTGGTTATCAGGACCCAGAATGTGCCAGGTTCTGGGGATGCAGGGGTGCACAAGACAAAAAAAGTCCCTTATCTTCAGATGTGAGAAGGGAGTATAATACATGTAAAAAGTAAGTGGGTGATTTCAAGTAACAATTAGTGCTCTTCCCTCAACAGTTGTTTTCTGAGTACCTACTCTATGTGAAATACTGACCTGAAAAGTAAATCGTATATGGGATTTTCCTTATGGAGTAATGAAAACATTCCGAAACGCACTGAGCCGGTGACAGCACAGCTCTGTGAAGCCGAGAGGCCCCGAGTGTGCACCTTGGGGGGACTGTACAAGGCAGGGGCCGTATGACACGGCGACCCCCGAGGTGAGTGGTGGACTGTGGTTGACAGGACAGACAGGAGGATGTTCTCCCGTGAGCTGTAACAAATGCACAACACGAATACAGAGTGTGTGTAACAGGACGGTGTGTGGGAAAATCACCAAAGACAAGCTTGGACTGCAGGTGGCAGTGACAGCATGACGACGTTCTTTCGTCACTTGTAACAAATGTGCCTCAGCGACGCAGGGCGCCCGTGGTGGGGCGAGGTATGGGAATCCTGCGTGGCGTTGCGTGGTTGTCCTGTTAACTCACAACGTCTCAAATTTTTTTAAAAAAATTTTTTTAAGGCAGGAAATAGGGGAACGGATGTAGCTCCAGTGTTTGAGCACCTGCTTCCCATATAGGAGGCCCCAGGCTTGATCCCTGGTATCTCCTAAAAACAAACAAGCAAAACAAACAGAAAATCCAACTCTCATCCGGGAGTGGGTGTGGCTCAGTGGCTGAGCACCTGCTTCCCATGTACCAGGTCCTGGGCTCAATCGCCGGTAACTTCTAAAATTTTTTTTTAAAAGGCAGCAAATAAATTGAAAATAAAAAGGGAAATCATACAGGGTGATGACAGAGCGATGGGGGAAGGACACCATCTCGGATTAGCTGCTCAGAGAAGGCAGCTCTGAGGAGGATTTTTGAACTGACACCTGAATGACAAGTAGAAGCAGAAGAATTTCCTGACCTGGATTTCTGACTGGGAGTCTGACTAGGATTCAGGAAGTCTAAAAACTTGAATAGGAAAAATAACCGCATCTTTATTTTCACTACACTCTGTCTGGAATTTAGCATTTTCTTCTTTTTAAATGTAGGCAGCAAACCTCAGTAGCATCAGCAGCTCCTGCTGCTTTGTGACCTGTAGAGGGCACAGGTATTTTTACATCACGTCACCTTGTAGGTGTGTTGAGAATCCCGATGGCTTTGATCAAGGTCTTTCTGAGATCCGCCACTAGATCTGATTACTTGTCGTGTTAAAGAAAAGCACGTGCCGTCCTGTCTGTGATCTGTTGCCACGTACAAATCACCTCAGAGCTCAGCGCTCAACACCAACCGTGGCTCTGGGGTGGGCAGCGTGGCTGCGCTCAGGCTGGCGTTCGGTGGCCACGGCCAGCTGGCAGTGGGGCTGGTCCGAGCAGTCCACGCCCCCTCTCAGGTGCCTGCCAGTGGAGCTGATGTGGGCATGTGGCTCCCGCAGCCGCCGGGGCTGCTTCGCCGTGGCAGCATCGCCGTGGCAGTGTCCACGAGCAAGAGTGAGCCGCAAGGCCGCCTGAGGCCCACGTGCGGGCGTCCCATGAAGTCAAGGCCGTTTCAGGGTGTATCTGGGAGGGGACGGCACAGGCATAGCCACGGGGAAGTGTGGCCAACGGGGCCGTGGCCAGGATAAGGCCACCAGGTGCCGCACCGTCAGTTTAAATGTTTTTTGTAACTTAATCTTAGCGCGATTGGTTTTCTTCCTAATCCTGGCTTTCATTTTAAGCACTTTCAAACATTGTTCTGGAAAGAGGCTCACGGGCTTTGCTGGACTGTCAGGCCAGCTCATGTGGCTTACGTGGACGATGGGACGCGTGCAGGCGGAGAGTGGGTCCCACGTGTGAGCTGCTCCCCACTGTTTTTGGCCGTCGCAGCTCTCTCCAGAGGTTCCGTTGCTTGTGAAGGATGCTTGTGCGGTGGCTTTCCAGGGCTGGGGAACCTCGTTCTGACGGGATTATATGCCAGGTTCAGTGTCCCACAGACCCGGTCACAACTACCTGATCTCCATTAGAGGGACAAGCAGCAGAATCCCGCTTTTCCGTAGTTTTCAGGAAAGTCATAGGAGCCATTGGTAAGGCTCTTTTACATTACCACACTAAACTTTCAGGACACTTCCGTATTGTCGTAACTTGTGACCCTAGTGGGGCGAGTCCCTTTAAGAGGTGAAGCTACAAAGTGGGAAGAGGCTACAGTCAATGGAGCAGGCGCAGGTGGGCGATGAAGGTGTGGAGAGGAAAGCCAGGCGTCCCGCAGCTGCCAGACTAAGAGAGGAATCCGGCCCGTGTGCAAGTGGCCTTACGCTTAGTAGGGGGACTGCAGCTTCCGCCCTCGGGCTTGACGGCTACAGGCACAGATCGCGGTGGGCTCCCGGAGCGCCTTACCCTCTAGCTGGAGAGTGTGAGGGTGACAGCACACAGCCCGTGTGGCTCTAATGCCAAAGGGCCTTCTCCCTGCCTCGTCAGGGCTTACATCCCTTCTACCCCCAAGCCAAATGCCTTGCAGACTTGCCCGGCCTCTGTTCCTACCTGACTGCAGTTCCTGGCCCACTGTCTCTTGTGGGAGGGGGGAGGGACGCCGTTACCCTCCCAAGGCTCTGCGCGAGCAGCTGCTGTTTGGACACTGCAGACTCTGACCAGAATGACTTCTATTAGCCAGAGCTGAATCAGTGAGTTATGGAGCTTGTTTCCTTTATAATTGGCTGTTTCTATATAAGCATAAGCAGAACCAGGGGAGAGCTGTACTTTCGGAATTAGCCAATAGGAAAAGGCCACCAAGTTGCGGCAGTAGTGAGAATAAAATCCAGAGTCCAAGGGAGTCATCTGAGGTTAGGGTCTGCAGTAGGTGAAGCAAGATTTGGGGCATTTTGAAAGATACAGGGGAAAATCAGAGATCACCTTAGGAATCTTTGTCACCTTTAGGAATCTGTTAAATTGCTCTGTTGCTTCTCGATGTCACTTCCCCTTTTGTCACCGTAGATGAGTTCTGCATGCTTTTGAGCTTTATGCACTCAACATGATGTTAGTGAGTCGTGTGTGTTGCAAATAGTAGGAGTTTATTCATTGTCAATCCCCATGATATTATCTCAAGGCTCAGCAAATTATGGCCTGTGAGCCAAATATCCTGTCCCCCAATGGATATCCAAGCATTAAAAAAGAAAAAAAAAAGTTCTCTGGTTTTACAGTACTTTTCCTTCACATTTTTCTTACTTGAATCAAGAAACTAATCCACTGAATCTTGAATATAAAAAACGAAACATATATAACCTTTCTTTCCATGACTACAAATATTTTACATGTATAAATGGATATATTTATATACACATATATACAACAGGCCATTATATATTTTTAACTGAAATATAGCTTATACTTACACAAGTTTAGGGAGAGATATTATTTTACTTACTTGTTTTATTTATATCCTGCATCTTTGCACAAAAGACCTGGTAAAACATGTTTCTGGAAAAAAAAAATTCAAATATCCAGAAGTATATAAAATTCAAAGCAATAGGGCCCTCTCCTTATCCCTATGGCTTGCTCAATCCCTCCCCTCAGAAACAACTATTATTGACAGTTTTTGAGTTTTCAAATATTTTACGACGTGCGAGAGTGTGTGCATCTGTGTATTTACATGTGTGCCCCCTCTTTATTTTTAACATGCATGGGATCCTGCCATGCGTATAATCTGCCACTTGCTTTTTACATTTAATAATGCATTGTGGAGATCTTTCCATTTTGGTCTTTAAAGCTCCTCTCCATTCTTATTTTTTTCTCACTCTTTTAAATAATATTATCAATTAATTGGAATGTATGAAAACTCATACTTATTCCCCTAATAGTAGCATTTAGAGTGTTTCCAGTTCTCTGCATAAGTATACATGGATGTTTTTATTTTTGTTTACGCCTTTAAGAATATCTTTAAGAACAATTTTTAGACGTAGAATTGCTGGTACGTGTGTATATATTTTTAAATTTTTGACCAAAATCACTAAATTACCATTCATAAAAGTTTGAATTATAGTCCATGAGGTGTTTTTATCATTTTTATTTTCTTAACCACCAAGATTTAATATGTCAATTGTTTGTTCTCTGGCTTCAGAACAGCGAGATGGGGGAGCTGCAGAGAACACGCATGAAGGATGAGATTCGAGAGTACAAGTTCCGGGAAGCCCGCCTGCTCCAGGACTACACTGAGCTGGAAGAGGAGAATATCTCGCTGCAGAAGCTGGTGTCCACACTGAGGCAGAACCAGGTGGGGCTTGAGGAGCCCCTCTGCCGCACGCTCCAGGGGGGTCTACATGTTATGGCCACGGGGGTTAAAACTTATTTTCGTATCTCAGGAGAGAATTTGTCAAATTTTGCCTTAATCTTCTCCCTGAGAAATGGATGTGGTGAAATGTCCCAGCCCTCCTGCTTCAGTTAAAATTTAGAAGGAAAAACTATACTTCTAAATAACATAGTTTATAATAAAATATTAAGAAGACTTTTAGTTTATACTTTAGCTCTGCATTAATCTTAGGAATAAGTAACTGTGTTGTAACAGATTTGGTGCTTTCTAGTTAAACCGAGGCCTGTTCTCGCTGTGCTGGGGTTACAGTGGGGCCTGGCTCTTGTCCTCGGCACACCTGGGTGCCAGAGCACATGTGTGCTTGGGCCTCTTCCCGCCCGAGGAGACATCTGTGCCAAGACCAGGATAGGTGTGGGTAGACCCCAGGGTTAAGAGTGGGGGAGAGGAAGAGCCCAGAAGACGGAGATTCGATTTCTGCTCATTGCCAGTTACCACCAGCTTTGCAGTGTTGGGGAGCATGGGGGCTGCTAAGAGCTGCAGACCATGGTTTCACACATTGCAGGGGGTCCCCAGGATGTCCGCAAGGCCCCTCTTGTAAGCACTGCGTCCCTGAGGGCCTTGAATTGACTGGAGGTAAATTAGAGCTTCCAGTGGAAAAAACTGAACTTAGAAAAATGTTTGCTTTCTTTAAAAACATATTTCTTAGAAACTTGTTTTAAAATAAGTTTTTGGGTTTTTTTTTTTTTTTGGCGTTGTTTTGGTTTTATTTGTTTCTTTGTTTTTTGCTCCATGGTGAAGAATGTGGAAGATTTGAAGCAAATTTACTTGAAGCGCAAATATGTCAAGTGTCTTTACTTCCTATTCCTCTTCACTGCCCTCTGTCCAGGCTGAGGACCAGACAGCCTCCGTGGAGGCTTCCGTGACTGCCCGGGCAGACTGGCTGGCTGAGAGGCGGCCTGAGGCCAGGCCAGGTGCGCTTGCAGTTCTGCGGGCATCCTGTGGGCAGTCTGAACCCGAAGCTGCTTCCGTGGGAATCTGTGCCTTCAGTCTGGCTGGTTACATTCGTGGTTCCCCGTCCTCAACGCCAGCCACTGAAACATAGAAAACACATGGTTAACCAGCAGCTTTATTATTTTTTAATGGGAAAATTTCTGTAGCTTGGTAATTTTATTTTCTCGATGCCATTTGATAGATTTCCCATTTAAGTGTCGGATGAATTACTTTGAAATCCTTTTCTGCGCAAAGGGCCATTTTGGTGTAGACAGACGGGGGCAGCGCAGAGCCCACGGCGCTCCAGCGGGGGAAACGCTGCTTTTCCTGCTGGCCTGTCTTTACAGGAGTTACCAAAACTCTCCAACTAATGAACTCTTCCTAACGCGTCATTTATGTGGAAATGCCACAGGCGCTCTGGAGGCTGTGAAGAAGATTGGTGCTTTGCCGGAAGTTTCCACACACAGTGAACTGCTCCAGGCCGGTCTAAGGTCGCTCTGAAGGGCAAAGCTGGTGCCATACCAATATGCTCAGCTCAGAGAACTCGAGTCCCCTTCTGGAGTCCCTTGAGCTTCTGTTTATGAGCTGCTTGATGGACAACTATTGTTCAAGTAATACCAAGTCCTCCCTACATAGAGTGAATAGGAAGACGTGTCAGTTCAGAGGCAGACCATTCATCCCGTAGGCTTCTGTGGCCAAGAGGATGCTTGAGCAGGCTCTAATTTGATGATAATTCAAAAGAATATTGTATTTATAGCAATATATAATATATACTTTGTTATTGGGTTATTTGTAAGTTTTCTTCCAAATTCTATCCTTAAGCACATAAAAATTTTCCTTGCTTTCTCATCTTATTCACAAACACATTTTATTGAGAGTCTAGTCTTATTATGTTCTTATTGTGACCTTTTAGCTGATTTATCTCTGGGTATGAAAATGTCCTTATTATTAATGATGAAATAAATAAATAATAGTGATGATAAATATTTTCTTGAGCTGTGAATACTCTGAATAAATTATTACAAAAATATTCCTGATTTATTAAGCAAACAGTGCCCCCTTTTGACCGTAAAAGAAATCCTAATATAGTAGATACCTTATTCATTTCCACTAATACAGGATTTTTTAAAACTTTATTTTTAGAGAGGTTTTATATCCACATTTACAGAAAATTTACACTGAAGGTATAGGGAATTCCCATATAAGCCCCCGACCCTGCACCCACATACATAGTCACCCCTGTTATTGACATCTGAGATTAGTGCAATGCATTTGTTACAGTTGATGAACCATTACTGAAGCCTTGCTACTAACCAAGGTCCTTAGTTTACATTTTGGTTGGCACTTTGTGCTGTGCAGTTCCACAGGCCTTGACAAATGAGCAATGTCATTGTCTGTCATTGCCGTATTATCCAGAAGCATTTCACTGCCCCAATATGCCCTGTTCCACCCATTCATTCCCCCTCCCTTCTGAACCCCTGCCAACCCCTATCTTTATATCAATGTTACAAGTTCTTCCGCCAACACACAATAACATCCATGGTAAAAACTAATCAGCCCGTGGTCAGACCCCCCACCCCACCCCTCACTTGTTCATTCCCCAATTCCAAGGGACCTGGAACAACATCTGCTCTGACAGCCCCAGGCTGAGAGGGGCCCAGGCACCACAGGATAGATGGAAGGGATTATCCTGTCTGCAGCTGCAAACACTCCCCATTTTTTGGGATGGAAACTGTCCATCATCATCATCTTGTTGGTTGTCCAGGGCAAGTCCAAAGAACAGGACAGTAGGAATTGTCTGCTACTCTGCTGGGATTCAGAGTTCAACTGGCATTTGAACAGTACAAAGATTTAAGTCTCTTGTGAGATATCTTTAGCTGGTACATTGAAAAGTATAGGTTCAGGTAAAAGGAGTGGAAGAATCATGTTTAGGGGAATTATAACTGAGTATAACTAAGTTATATTGAGAAAATAGATTTTCATATATTCCCAGATAGGGTCCACTGAAAGGGTGTTGATTTCTTGGGGTTGTGTGCCTTGCCTCTGTTGTCCAGCTGTCCCAAGGGCCCTTGGGAGCACTTTTGTTTGAGGCTTTGTTCACAGTGGCAGTTAGCGAAATCTACCTGAGACCTGTATAACCGTAACCTCTGAAATGACCTCCTGACTCACTTTGAAATCTGTTAGCCACAAAAACTCTTTTTTATTTAATGTTTCTCCCTTGTGGTTGAGGTCTTTTTCCAAATGCATCACTGATTAATACTTGGTAATAATCCCGTAGTGCCAGGGAGACTTATCCCTGGGAGTCATGTCCCACATCGGGCAAAGGGGTTAGGTAGTGAGTTTATTTGCTGGGTTTGGCTTAGAGAGAGGCCACATTTGAGTAACAGAGAGGTTTTCAGGCAGAAACTCTTAGGCATTAATTATAATTAGGCAAAGTTTCATTTTTACAAGAATAAGATTCATATTATACAAGCATTAAGATTGAGGACTTGGCATATAGGTCTGTTTTCTTTCCTTAGGCACAGTTTGTACATTCCAGAGATTTTTGGCATTTTAGAAAGTAACAGACTTCCCCAGGATGGAAGTTTAATATTTTGTTTGCTGCTCTGTGGGCCTCTATCTTTTGAGGAAACATACCTATAACAACAAGAGCACATTCATATCTCACAGAAGTATGTTTTAGGGGCATTTTTCCCCATATGCCACCTCACTATCAACACCCTGTGTTAGTGATGTACCTCTGTTATAGATCCTGAAAGAGCATTCTTACAATTGTAGAAGTGAATTTTATTTTCTAATATTGAATCAGGTATGAGCTGAAAAAGGTGATTTCCAGAATTCTGTTACTTATGTGTGATATATATGTTTTTTCCCCAAAAGACACCATCCTGTCTTACCTTAAGGCTATGCTGTATGCTTTTTATCATTTGTTTTATAGACTGATGTTACCTTTTTAAAATTTATTTGGTCCACTAGAGTGTCTAATGGCAGATTTATAAGACCCAAATTTTAGTTTTATGAATCTTCTGTGTCCTCTCTGATTCAGGTTGACTATGAAGGCTTAAAGCACGAGATTAAGCGATTCGAGGAAGATGCAGTGCTGTTGAACAGCCAGCTGGAAGATGCCATCCGGCTGAAGGAGATCGCTGAGCGGCAGCTGGAAGAAGCCCTCGAGACCCTGAAAAATGAGAGGGAGCAGAAGAACAGCCTGCGGAAGGAGCTTTCCCAGTACATCAACCTCAGCGATAGCCACATCAGCATCTCTGTAGAGGGAATCAAGTTTCCTGAGGACGGGAGCGAACCCAACAACGATGACAAAATGAACGGGCACATCCACGGGCCTCTCGTGAAACTGAACGGCGACTATCGGACTCCCCCCTTAAGGAAAGGAGAGGCTCTGCACCCCGTGTCTGACTTATTCAGTGAGCTGAACATTTCAGAAATACAGAAACTGAAGCAGCAGCTCATGCAGGTGAGGAGTCTGGTCAGGGCTGTTGGAGTGAACCTCTTGTAGATTGCATGTTGCTTGTTGTGGGAATTTCTTATTTTCATAAATAAGATTGTTTTTAAAAATATTGCTTCTTCAACTATCAGCTTTAAAGGTACCAAAATTTTAGAAAGACATTGCAGAAGGGTCCTTAGAAGAAATTTCTCATTTGCATCATTTTAAGAAATGACTCTCTTAGAGCCACAAATTCGATTGCCATCATGTCTGAAGGGAAAAAAGACAGTCTTGATGCTTTTCTGGCTAACAGAAGACTGCGAAACCTGTACGTACAAGTGAAATGACAGAAAATGCACTTCCCACCACAAGCTGCTGTGTGTGTCGCTTCAAGATTTATGTTTACGTCTCACAGGAATACTTTAAGCTTTAAACTCACAGGGACTTCCTTGTACAGAGTAGGCAGGACACGGTTATGACTGAAAATACAGACCTGGTATGAATCTGAAACCAAGGGCTCTGACTCCAGTGTGAGCACGGCCTTAGAGTGTAGCTTCTTTAGACCAAACGTCTTTGACTTCACCTCATCGTGAAGTGCTTTCTAGTTTAGAGGCCGCCGCCCATAATCCCTCAACCCCTTAATCCCGTGGTAATGAAACTGTCCTCTGAAGATTGCTGTCCCCTTCACCTCACCTGGGGACTTACTAGGAATGGAATTACCAAGCTGCATGCAAGGCCCACTGGAAAAAGGACTTCTGGTCTAACAAGCTCGTTAGGTGATTAAGACTGAGGCTTAATCTTCAGTCTTGTATCCTTCCAAAGTTCTTCACTTATAGAATCACTGATAATTAGCTTCTGGCAGTCACTTATTTTTATCACAAAAAGGGCTTATATTTTTTTGCCTTCACGGAAATGATGACTGAAAAATGAGATAAATGAGATTAAAGAGACAATAAGGTTAATTCGTTAATGGGTTTCTTTCTAGTACGACATCAAGAGTTAATGCATCCTGCACTTTCTTTGCCCAGGGTTCTGGGCTGCTAAAAGTGACTTCGTTTTCACAATGTATAATTTGAACCAAGGCAAAAGGGCATGGCCACTGGAAGGAAATAATTTTCACACAGACTCTTACCTGACTACAAAGTCCAGTTCTCTTTAGGGAATAGTTTTCTGTATTTGTTTGCTCATTTTATACTAATACAGCAAGTTTGATAGAGATAGAAAACATATTGCCATGTGAAAAAAATTTACATAACCGCTATATTCATAAGAATTTGTGTCTACAAATTAAATAGTCATAAGTGAACTAATTTTTCTTAATTATATTGGTGGCTTTGATATAAAAAGTTGGTGGGCCCCGGCCTTTTGTTTCTTCTTTTTGTTTTGGTGGCATTTAGAAGATATCAGAAAAGCAGCTTTTCAACCACATCACCTACTGCTTTAAAGCTTAGATTTAATCCTAAATGTAATGTCAATTGGATAATAAGGAAGTCTAATTAGTTTAATAAAAAGAATTGTGGAGAGCAAATAAGTTCTCAGCAAAACAGCGATTCTCAGTGGAGCATTATTTATACCTGGGGTGGGACGTCTGGGTGTCTTAGACCATCCAGAGAGCTGTCAGAGGTTGAGCAGCTCATCACGTCCCCTCGGTCAAGGTGATGGAAAAATGCTCCACGTTTCAAATGCCCAAAGGGTCAACAAGAGTAAAGAACAGTTCTCCGGGGACATCCTTTACTTTGCAAAATGGGAAAAGCAGCCCCTTCCTTGTGGGAGTGTCATGAAGGCTAATGAGTTAATATGAGCTAATATATGTAAAGAGCTTAGAGCAGGGCTGGTGGACGGCGCACGCTCAGTACTCGTGAGCTCTTACCGTTACTTTAACTCCCTCATGCCCTTGGTTTATTAAGCACTCAGGTCATCTATTCCTATTATTATTATCATCATTTGCTTTTTTAGACCATTTAGCTCAGGGGCATGATTCCAGAAGGACCTGATGTGGGCTGGGAACACAGAAGGTAACTGTTAAGTTTTACAGTATGAGAAGATCTGAAAGTGGTGATCACACAGTGAGGAAAACTTTGCTGGGTCAACCTCTTAATACATACCAAAGCTGTGTACCTTTGACTCTCACATCAGCAGCTCCTTAATGTTGCCTGTTTGTAAGGGCGCAGGACACCAAAGTTTGCTCCAAATTTGGTTGTGAAAGCCAGGCTCCTCACAGCTGCCGCCTCACTCAACAAAACTAATTCCTAATTTTTCAGGCCAAGTAATGATTATCCTCTCATAATCAGCATTTTAAAAAGCTTATCAATTTGTATGACACTTAGAGCATCTCCTCGCTGAGGGTTAGCCACACCCCTGCCCCCTCCTCAGGCCCCCTCCCCACAGCTCCCTGGGAGCACACTGCGCTTCTGCTGCTCTAGCTTCAACTGCTGCCTGCCCCAAGTGCATCTTGTTTTGAGAAAAGAGCACTGTGGTGGATTGAAGCTGTGTGGACCCCAGAAAATCATGTTCTTAGGGCAATCCACTTCTGTGGTGTGGACTGATTGTAGGTGGGCTTTTTTGATGAGGCTACTTCAGTTAAGGTGTGGCCCAGGGTGGGTCTTAATCCTCTTACTGGAGTCCTTCATTAAGAGAATGAAATTCAGACAAAGCAAGAGAAAGCCACGGAAGCTGAGAGAGAGTGCCACGGAAGCTGAGAGAGCGCGCCACGGAAGCTGAGAGAGAGAGCCACGGAAGCTGAGAGAGAGCCACAGAAGCTGAGAGAGAAAGCCACGGAAGCTGAGAGAGAGCCACGGAAGCTGAGGGAGCGTGCCACGGAAGCTGAGAGAGAAAGCCACAGAAGCTGAGAGAGAAAGCCACGGAAGCTGAGAGAGAGAGCCACGGAAGCCAGAAGCTGGAAGCAATGAAACCTGGAAAGGAAGGAGAGGCCAGCAGATGCCGCCATGGGCAGGATCACCGGCAGCTGGCCTTCAGGGAGAAAGCCTGGTGATGCCTTGATTTGGGCACTTTTCCCAGCCCTAAAACTGTAAGCTTGTAAACTAAGAAATTCCCGTTGTGAAAAGCCAACCCATTTCATGGTGTCTGCTTGAGCAGCTTTCGCAGACTCGAACAGGTCTTGGTACCAGGAGAGTGGGGCGCCGCTATTGCAAATACCAGAGATGTGCAGACAGCTTTATAGATGGGTAGATTCTGGAAGAGCTGGGAGGTGCTTGGTGGAAAAGGCCTGGACTGCTGTGAAGAGCCTGTTGGTGGGAACATGGATGCTAAAGTCCTCCTGATGGGCCTTAGACAGAAATGACAAGTGTGTCGTTGCAGACTGGCAGAAAGGCAATTCTTGTTTTAAAGTGGCAGAGAACTTGGCAAAATTGCGTCCCGATGTCAGATGGAATGCAGAATTTGAAAGTGACAGGAGCTTGGCTGTTTAGGCGAGGAGATTTCCAAGCTGAATGTGGAAAGTGCAGCCTGGTTTTCCCTTGCAGCTTATAGTAAAATGTGAGAGGAAAGGTGTCCCGGCCCGCGGGACATCAACGAGGACCCGAAACCTGCCGAGAAAGAATGGTGGGACAAGAGACGCAAGGAATGACAGCAAGACAGTATTCTGATCAAGCTGCAAATTTTATTTGAAGGAGCAGGGCTTATATGCTGTTTGGAGAAGGGAAGTGAGTCGGGGCACTCCAAGATTGGAGGGTGCTGTTGCTGGGGTAGGGGCAGATTTTACTCTCGATGCTGTTGCTAGGGTAGGGGCAGATTTTACTCTCGTGCCCTGCGCCTGCGTATCGTTACAATCACCTAGGTAGAAATGGGAACCGGAGAACAAAGGAGCTACAATCACCTAGGTAGAGGTGGGAACCGGAGAACAAAGGAGCAAGGAGGAAGAAGAACAAGGAAGTGACAAAGCAGATTTTGTGCCTGCGCCATGTTGTGCTATGTAGCCACTGGTTGCTGTCGCTTAGGTTGTTGGCACCTCTCTTGGCAGAGTCCAGTGACGGCTCCCAACAGAAAGGGATAAGCTGAGAACTGAACTCTTGGGCAAAAAGAAGCCAGAAACTGATGGTTTGGGAAACTCTGGGCTTCCGGAAAGCGAGTCCCCAGAGGACAGTGCTCCATGTGAGGGTGTAACTGAACGTGGGGCCAGTCAGGGCCGGAGACGCAGGTACCCAGGGAGGGTCTGGGGAGCAGCCTACTTCTGACGGTTGGGAAACTGGCAAGGTTTTTTGAGAGATTCATATGAACAGAAACACCTGTTCTGTTTTAGCCAGCCTGGGCTAAAAGGGACAGAAAAGGGCAGAATGAAGGAAAAATGACTTCAAAGGCAAAACCACTGGAGCTGAGGTTTGGACTGAAGGCGTCTTCTTGGGCCAAGGGTGCTGCGGAGAGGCTGGCGACCACCTGGTGGGGGTTACCACCCTGGAGTGGGGGGTGGGGCCGAGAGCACGGCCCCTGGGCAGCCCTCAGAAAGGGGGGGGCCAGGCATCATTCTGCAGCTGACTCTCAGACCTTGAAATCTAGGGGACTTCGCCCTGCAGGGTGGGGCCGTGACTCCCGTTTTCCTTCCAATTTCTCCCTATGGGAACGGGCATGTTTATCCTATGCCTGTCCCTCCATCAGATACTGGAAGCAGATAACTGGTTCTCCGGGTTCCACAGTCCACAGGCGGAGGGGAATTGTGCCCCAGGACAGACCGTGTCCATAACCAGTTTTTGGGTTTTTTTTTGAGGAGAAATTAAAAGCATTTTATCTATGTATTCAGAATCATACAGTTATACTTACAGTTCAATTCACTATATAGAAATCATTCAGGTTTTATAATTTTCAGTTAAATTTTAAACTGAGATTACAATATTGTAAACTTGTTACATGAATTCCGTGCTTTTTTAGCATACTAAATTGTAATACATAGGTTCAAACTTCAGATTTATGGCAAACTATCATCAAACACAACACAGACATCCCTTAAGAGTTGCCGTTCACATGTGGCATGTGCAGCTCTGAACTGTTCACACAGGACTGCTCTCCTACGGAAGTGGCAGAACTGACGTGCTTTGAAGCTCAGGGTTGTGCAGTCAAGTTGAAGACTCAAAAGTTGCACTGTCTTTAAAAAGGCTTGGCATTTGTGGACCACAACAAAGCACAACATTTAAAGGAGGCAGGGAACAATTCCTCCTCCTCATTACAATTAAAAGAAGGTGCATGGTAGCTGGGAACTTTGCATAAAACCCCACATTTCCTTGGAAAAATCCAAGGAGAATTAGATGATAATGGATTGGGGTCCTAAATTTTTTTTATTAATAGAGCACACAAAATTCAAATGGACATTAATCAAATCAAAAAACAATAAGTACCTACTGGTTTAAAAGATTGAAATTTATTAAAGATTCATGATCAATTTTTTTCTACCGTGAAACCAAGAAGTAAAAACCAGCTAAGTGCCTTCCAAACTTCTCTTATGTAGCACAAGTAGAATTTTCTGCCCATTGGCACCAAAGTCACATTTCCTCTTGGAAGACAGAAGTTCCACATCTGACATAGAATAAGTTAGGAAAAAATGACTGTTGTTTATTTTATTACTATTGTGATCCTGAGGTCTAGGATTCCTAATATACTAGCAGAGAGCAACGCAAATTCCTGGCAACAGCTGTCAGGGTAATGATGCTACTTCCCCTTCCACAACCACTATAAAATTTTAGTACCAAAAGAATTAAAAGTAATCACTAAGCTGAACAAATTGGAGATAATTAACTAAGGATATGTAAAATTCAAAAAAAAAATGTTTGAAATCATTGCAATTGAGAAATTGAAGAAAAATAAATTCTCCCCACACACAAATCTGAATTTAAACAATATTCTGTGCAAAAGAGCATCAGGTTTCTGAATATAGGTTTAGGCCTTCTTTAAGTTTTCGTGCTCTGAAGAGTTTTCTGCAATTTTATTTTCCTCCCCCAAATTTACTGAAAGTATTTAATAGAATCTTCCATTTCAGCTAAAAGATTTGTAATTCAAAGATTTACTAAAGTACTGTATATATTCTATTTATACAGAAACACTTATTAATCATCACAGTTGGTTTATGCAGGGTTAACATTTTTGGTGTTAAAATTGTTAAACATCATGCTTACTGCACATCAGCTCTCCATAATGAATCTAAACTTCACAATGATTTACGAACATTTTACTTAAATTACTAATTAAATAATTGAAAAATGTACTGCACCAAACTAAACTGAAATAAAATAAATAAAACTAACCTTCAAAACAGTATCTATTTCATATCTATTTCAAAACTACCTTTGCTAGCTAGTCCCTTTCCCAAAGTTTTAGCCTGAAAAATAAGGAAAATCTACACAAAATTTTTATTGCAATCATACAAGGGTTACATTAGGTCAAATACAACAAATACTATGATGCAATTTATTGTACATTTATTATACATTTATTAAACTGCAGTTCAAAGCACAAATCGACATATTCTAAACACACTAAACAGATCTAACGAAGCCACACTGGTCTTCCACTGATATCAGTGTATCTGGGTGAAAGACATTTACTTTACACGACTTTTTAACATGAATCCTTAGTGCCACTTACTGGGCTTCACTTGTATGTAAATGGGGTACTGGGGAACCAGCTATTGGGCTTCCGTCTCCACTCAGCCATCCATTTTGTCACATATTTTATTTTAATGCTTAGGGGCAGGACCAACTGCTAAGTTTAAAGCTGGATGCATTTTCTAAGTCTCCCAATACCCGCCAATGAATTATAGTCAAAAGCTGCTTTTGTCTGGTCCCAAATAGCTAGTACTAATAGTTTTTGTTTCCAAGAAATTAAGAGAGAGAGATTGTTCAGATTTTTCCACACTGGAATGTTGACCAGACATGTTTAACCTGCAGCTTCAGATCTAAAGACGCGTCAGTGCTCCTGATTTAGCTTCAGTGGGAAAGCTGTCTTCTTGGCTCAACTGAATGCAAAAACCACAACGAAGTTCTTCATCATTGTGTCTGAACTCCAGCATCTTACATCTCATACCAGTCATTAAATGACATCATGTAATAAATAGCTGGTCTCTGAAAATCATTGAAAGCAGATGGTTCATGAAAGGAATCTGCTCCCATATTATCAAAGCTGAGCCAGTCTGTACATTCAGCTCAGGAAGATGACAGCTTTCCACGGTTGACCCAGCTCATCTCAGGACGGACACCAAAGGCTGCTTGTAAACAGAGGCTCGTCATCCTTGCATTCCTCGTGAACCTTTGGGATGCTATTTAAGTTCTCTGAGAGTTTACTTGCAAAAGAACCATATACACCGTCATTCAGATAATACATAAAGGCTGGGTCATCACTTCCATTCTTCGTACTCCAGAGGAAGATTAATCATTTTCAACAACTTTCTTTGCAATGATATTAACTATAAGTGTAAACGCAGAAGACACATAGTAGCTTCCACGATCTGACATTATCTTAATGCCAGATCCTTCAGAAAAGTAGATTTCCAACAAAGGGCTGATAACATGATTAACCTCTTCCAGCTGGAATTCAGGTCCTGTGAAGCCTCCACCCATGTCTAACATGCTCATCTTAAAGCCAAATTCTCCAGCCATGCCAAACACACATCGAGCTCAGGTGGAGAATGCACACATACTTGAAATATTTTGCAAGCATTCTAAACATGAAATTTTTTAACCCCAATTATTTGGACATCAAGTTCCTTTGCACATTCCAAGAGATGCCTATGGTTCTTCAGTGCAATGCCAAACTTCATGTTACCCTCTTCACCTCCACTGTTATATTCTGTTTAAACATGTATTAAGACCTTGGCATTTGGATGATTATGTGCAATTTTCTTCATTTCAATTTCATCGTCACATGTCATGACATTCACTCCAATTTTTGCTGCTTATTTTATCTGAGACACTTGCTTACATGGACTTATATAAATAATGTTTTCTGGAGATACACCCAATTCTTGCACTAAAACTATTTCATTTTTATTGGAAGAAGCAAATCCAGTTCCAAGAGCTGCCAAAATCTCAAGTACCGCTGGAGTGGAGTTTCACGTTACTATGTAGAATGGCTTTATATAGCCACTACATTCTGCCACTTACTGTGCTTCACAATTTTCCCAAGATCTCTCACAAAAAAATGCATCTTTTCCTGTCAGCGCATGTTCATAAATCTAGTTATCAATGACGTTTCCAAGGTTTGTTCCTTCATCCAACTTACCGGCAGAGTAGTTTTCATCATCAATAAATCCTTTCACCTCAGCCGTGTTCCACAAAGCCAGAAGTCATAAACCAGGAAAAACAAAGGGACAGGACACCAAGCCTATGTCTGGGTCCTTAGAATATGCAACAAAATGGAAAAGTTAGGAGATGGAACCCCCTGTCATCAGTTCGGTTTCAGGTTAGGAGATGGAACCCCCTGTCATCAG
>JAKSZT010054547.1:976608-1015522 GCA_026826555.1 Tolypeutes matacus
GGAACCCCCTGTCATCAGTTCGGTTTCTGGTTAGGAGATGGAACCCCGTCATCAGTTCGGTTTCAGGTTAGGAGATGGAACCCCCTGTCATCAGCTTGGTTCCCAAGATGGCCCCAGCGTTGAAGTCGAACTGCTCTCTTCACAGCAGGCCTTCTGGGTACTTGTGTACTTGGTCAGAAAGTTCACCCAAAGTCAGCTGCCATGTGGTGAAGCAAGATGGTAGCTGATCTCTGCCAAAGTCCCTGCCTTCGCTTCCAGAATCTACCATCTTTCAGAGCTCAGCTGTGGGCAACCAGGTATAGGGCTTGTCTCCTTCCAGGCCTCCTCACTCAGTCTCAGCTGCTCGGCTTTCTTCCCGAGTTCAGCTGTGAGCTATCAGGCAAATGGCTCCTCTTTCCCTGGGCCTCAGCCCTTGAGCCTCTTGGGGCTTCTCTCCTTGAGCTCAGCTGTGAGCAAAACTGGGGTCCTTTCTCTCGTATGGCAGGATCAAATATGGCAAAGCTTTATAACCAATTCTGATGAGACTTTGTACTTAATATTGTTACTGAAATGAGTTAAGGCTTTTGGGATATTGTGATAGTATGGATGTATTTTGCTCATGGAAAGCACATGTCTTTTGGGGGTCCAGAGGGTGGAGTGTGATGGTTTGAAGCTGTATGGACCCCAGAAAGTCATGTTCTTAAAGCTAATCCATTCCTGTGGGTGTGAATCTATTGTAAGTGGGGCGTTTGATGAGGTTACTTCAGTTAAGCGGTGGCCTAGGGCTAGTCTTCATCCTATTACTGCAGCCCTTTATAAGAGAATGAAATTCAGACAAAGAGAAAGCCACAGAAGCAAGAAGCTGGAAGCAACGAAATCTGGAAGAAAAGGGAGAGACCAGCAGATGCTGCCATGTGCCTTGCCATGGCAGAGGAGTCCAGGATCACCGGCAGCTGGTTTTCAGGGTGAAAGTATCATCTGCTCATACCTTGATTTGGACTGTTTTCTCAGCCTCAAAACTGCAAGTTTATAAACTGATAAATTCCCATTGTTTGAGCCCACCCAGGGACACCAATAAAAAAAATAATTCCCATTGTCAAAAGCCAACCCGTTTTATGGTATCTGTTTGAGCCGCTTTAACAGAGTAGAACAAGCACATGCCCAGATGTTTTCCCAAAACTTGCATGCAAGCTTCTGGCATTCAGCTGCTTCGTCCCCTGGTCCTCAAAAATCTAAAGGGCAGTTGCTGTGGGTGTGAACATACTCGAGTGAAGTTCCTGTCATCTTGCTGTCCTTTGCCTGGTAGCTGCTACTCTGTGCAAGTAGGTTCCCCCAGTAAATGAGTAAGGACTGGTCGCCCGGGGTTAGTGCCTCTTTCTTCAGAATATCAAGAGGCCCCGTTATGAGGAGGTTGGGGCAGGTCAGGCTGGGTCTCCCCTCTTTCTCCTTTCAGGGTGAGCCCTCCTGCTGGTTCAGAGGGCTGTAGCACAGCTTTTTCTAAGAATGTATGGCATTCAAACTGCTGATTGCAAGCGGAGCAGAATGTGTCTTCTCAGGCATTGTTTTAAATTCAGTTTTTCCTTAGAGATGCTTCCCCTTGGGTTTAACTGATATAAATAAGCAAATTATAAAAACATTACAGGATGTATTGCCTAGAAGTTACTGCAATTCACTTTGATGTTAATGAGGCTTGAAAATAATGTGGCGATTCTAATGTTCAAGAGTATTTATGCCATATGAAGCAGATAGTGTCTGTCAGCCTGAGGGCAGCTAGCAAAATGCCCTGTAAGAAAGGCTGTCTGAAAGCTTTGCTTGGGGCCTGATGTGCCTGGGAATTAAGAAGTACTCAGAACGAAAGAGGGTCATTTGCAGGATATGCCATGTATGTCATGATAGCCCTAACAGAGTCAGGTGTGGCTTCTAATGATCAACTCTTATTAACATTTCTAGGAGAAACCTGAGTATTCACGCTGAGAAACATAAAAGTCCACACATCAGTCAAGTGCAGTTTTACTCCCAAATGGGTTTAGGACTGTCTGAATATTGCCACCAAGCAAGTTATGATAAGACTTTTGTTTAGAGCATCTTGAATTTTGAAATTGTGGCTGTCGTAGATAGACATGGCCATTGCTCTACTGTGGGGCAGTTCTCAATTTATATACTTCAGCCTGTAGCATCAGCTCACTTTGGATGTGACAGTTCTTATCTGATTAATCCCCTTGTCCAGTCATTTTCTTTTGGCCAGGTGCCAAAGCACTGCTACATTTTCAGAGAAAGCTGTGCACCTGCAGGTCCAGCCCCTACACCTGATTAGTGCTGGCAGTTTGTGAAGTCATAGACGGAAAGCTGTGCACCTGCATGTCCAGTGCCTACACCTGGTTAGTGCTGGCTGTTTGTGAAGATGTAGAGGGGAAAGCTGTGCACCTGCAGGTCCAGCCCCTACACCTGGTTAGTGCTGGCAGTTTGTGAAGTCATAGAGGGAAAGCTGTGCACCTGCATGTCCAGTGCCTACACCTGGTTAGTGTTGGCTGTTTGTGAAGACGTAGAGGGAAAGCTGTGCACCTGCATGTCCAGTGCCTACACCTGGTTAGTGCTGGCTGTTTGTGAAGACGTAGAGGGAAAGCTGTGCACCTGCGTGTCCAGCCCTTACACCTGGTCAGTGTTGGCTGTTTGTGAAGATGTGGAGGGACACAGGCAGGGGCATCACATCTTGTTGAGGGAATATACAGCTTTTAAGAGTTTCTTCCCTAAGGTTAAGAAACCCTTTGAAAACAGCATACCTCGACCATACAGCCTATTGAGCTCTTCTTAACTTCCAAGGGTCTGTCTATGCACTTGATTTATGTTTTCCCACCTGGGAGTATTTACCTAACCTGATTTAGGGAGGAACAGTCTATTTGTTTACCTTGGGTACTGTTGGTCTTGGGTGACTTCCTTCTGAGAGGCTCATTCATGGAAGGAAAGCTAATGCATCAGCCCCTCCACTTGTGTCTGGTGCCTTGGTTGAGATGACAAATAAAAAGTCCCCTTCCTCAAGATCTCAGACTGCTTTCTGCTGAGAAATTGTCATCATAACTATAAAAATATACAATGTCTACAATTTAGAGTGTCTCCTGGAGCTGTGCAGTGCACAACCTACAGTCATACACTGCCTGCCTCTGTTACAGTGTCGGGAAGACCAAACGGGATGGTGACTATGAAACTGTATAAACTGTAAAACGTTGTCAGTTACGATTATTATTGTGCTGGGACCTCCCATTAGTTTCTGGTGTGCCAGGAAGGTTTCCGTGTCCACTTTGTTTAAATAGTCAACACAGAAACGACAAAAAGTATGGGAGCAGGCAAGTAATGATAAGCCAGTACATAAATTAGTGGTGCTTCTCGTCCCTAGAGCAAGTTGGAGAGAATATTTTATGGAACTTTATTTCATCGGTTTATAGAATAAATCACAGGAATATTTTAAATTTAGTCAGTCATGCTAGGTTTTGTATAACACAGAAGCATATGCACAAAAAATACAGTAAGAAAATGTACTTAATTCATCTAAGAGTCCTTTTAGACTTGATAATAGCTCTTGATCGTAAACAGCTCAATTAGTGTCATCCTTTATTCACTATGAGAAATTTCTCAGAGTATTTTGGCTTTTTTGGTGCCCTCATGACTTAGTTATTTCAAATAGATTATAATTGACATTTTCCAGTGACGTCAAGGTCCTTAATTATATTTATTAGAATAAAAATAAGTAAATCCTGTTTGGAAAGACTAGATTTCCTAATCTATTTAAAGGAACACTCAATGCTTGTGCTAAAATTTCTGCCTTTGATAAATATCCTCTGTTTAACTTTACATCCATATAGAGTCAACCTAAGTAGGGTTCTGTTTTTTTTTACTCAGTACCAGACTAGATTATAATTTCATATATAGTGTAAGAAAACAGTAATATTTCTGTAAAGCTTAAGTTGATATACTTTGTGTGTTCTCATGGGTGTGGATGAAATAGAGATTCATATTAGGATCCACTCTAAAGGCAGTTTTCACTTCTCCTAGGAGAGTGAGTGGTCAATTTGCCATATGTCTTGTAAGAATACAAATCATTTTATTTATATTTGCTTAATTGGTGCTTATAACAACTGTA
The DNA here is from genome assembly GCA_026826555.1 of Tolypeutes matacus. Taxonomy (NCBI): domain Eukaryota; kingdom Metazoa; phylum Chordata; class Mammalia; order Cingulata; family Chlamyphoridae; genus Tolypeutes; species Tolypeutes matacus. The sequence goes on from JAKSZT010054547.1 coordinate 980,723, forward strand.
TGGGATAGAAATTTATTATTTTCTCCATTTTACAGATAAGAAAACTGAGACAGATAAGAAAAATGTTATCGCATTTACTCAAAGTAAAAACCTAGTAAGCAGAGTTGCTGTACAGAAGGTGTCAGACATTCTCTCCTTAACAGAGACTCGCAGAATATTTCAAGATCCCGAAGGCTTTAAACAAAGAGCTAACATAAGACTGGGCATTTCTTGGTTTTTATTTTTTATTTATTTATTTTTGAAGTGTCTTTTTTTTTTTTTTTATTGTGGGTAAAAATCAAATTTTTCATAATACATACCATATTTCTAAAATGATACATAAATATATATGCATATATGCGCATTTGTTTACATAAATGTTATTTTTTTTAATCTATATATATTTTTTAAAAGGTGCTTAGATTACCTGGTTTTTAAAACTTAGGACAAAACTGACCATTCAAGTGGTTACACTATTACAGACCTTATTGTTAAAGATTAAATTTATAGGCTTTATGGGCAAACCATTACATAACTCAGGAGTCTCGCTGTTTCTGCTGCTATCTGTAATCATAGGGAAAGCATCTAGAAGCACAATAACCAGGGGAAGATCTATGTTTTTTAAAACAGCGTGATTGAGAATCAATTCAAATATTACACAATCCACGAATTTACATAAAGTACATTTGGTTTTGGTGTGCTACAAAGTTGTGCAACCATTATCACAATTTTAACCCGTTTTCATCACGCCATAAAGAAACCCTGTACCTATTTCACCCAGCCCCCCAGCACCACCAGGCAACCATTAATCTACTTTCTGTGTCTATGGATTTGCCTATTCTGGACATTTCCTATAAAGGGAATCCTAAATACATGGTCTTTTTTTTTTTTTTTTTAACTGGGAGGTCCCGGGGATTGAACCCAGGTCCCTCCATATGGGAGATAGACACCCAACCATTTGAGCCACATCTGCCCCCTATACATGGTCTTTTATGACTGCCTTTTTCACTTAGCATACTGTTTTCAGGGTTCATCCATGTTGAAGCAGGTATCAGTACTTCATTCCTTTTTTATGTCTGAATAGTATTCCACTGTATGGATGCACCACATTTATTTATCCACTCATCAGTTGATGGACACTCGAGGTGTTTACACTTTAGGGCTAGCATGAATAACACTGTTATAAACATTCACATACAAGTTTTTGCGTGGACACATGTTATCATTTCTCTTGGGCTTATACCTAGAAGTGTAATTGCTGTTTTGTATGGTAATGCTATGTCTACCCTTTGAGGAACTGTTAGACTGTGTGTGAGACACCTCCTAGCAGCAGTTTGTGAGAGTTCTAATTTCTCCACATCCCTGGCAACACTTGTTATTATCTATCTTTTTAATCTTAGCCACGCTAGTAGGTATTACGTGGTATCTCATTGTAGTTTTGATTTGCATTTCCTAGATGGCTAATGATGTTGAGCATCTTTTTATGTACTTATTGGCCATTTGTATGTTTTCTCTGAAGAAACTCTATTCAAGATCTTTTGCCCACATTTTAATTGAGTTATTTGTCTTTTTATTAAGTTGTCAGAGTTCTTTGTGTATGCTAGATACAAGTATCTTATCATATATATATATGATTTGCAAATATTTTCCTCCATTCTATGGGTTGTCTATTCACTTTCTTGATGGTTTCTGTTGAAGCACAAAAGTTTTAATTTTGATGATTTCCAGTTTATTTTTCTTTCACTTACTTGTGTCTTTGGTGTCAAACCTAAAAAACCATTGCTAATCTAAGGTCATGAAGATTTCTATGTTTTCTTCTAAGAGGTTATAGTTTCAACTCTTACACTTATGCTTCCAGTCAATTTTTGGCTAATTTTATTATCTGGCATATTAGGGAGATCTGTAGCATATATGACTTTGCATTTTCTCCCCCAACCCTTCTAGTTCTTTCTCCCAAATAGTAGCAGGATCCCTAACTAGTTAAAACTGTAAGCCCCTGTGACTGGTGACTGATCAGTAGATCTTGCACTAGGACGCTAACCTGTTTTTCCTGAAGCCTGCCATGGCATCTGTCTCCCCCAAACTGCCCAATCATCCCTATATCAATAAGCCTTTCCCACCTTACAGAAAAGATCTGTTCCTTTAGAATCTGTTTCCTGTCCCTTTGGTTCGTGAGCAATTCGCTACATTTCTTGGAAAGCAGCCCTCTTCCCCCCGCTGCAGGTAACATGCCCATAAGACCCTCCTCTGGCGGTGAGTGCAGGTGTGGAGCCTGGGAAGCTCCATCTCTCCTCCCACCGCCGAGGACGAGGACTCCGTGGACCCCCAAATCAATGCTCACGACTCCCAGCTGGACTTGTCTGAGTTTTCCTTTGGTCTGACATATCCCTGTCAGTTCGGCAGGAAGCCACCTATTTACAGTCATTGAAATTACTCTTCTTTTCCTGTCGAATTGTCTTGGCACCCTTGTCAAAAATCAGTTGGCTTTTAGTGTAAGGATTTGTTTCTAGACTCTCTGTTCCATTCCACTGATTATATGTCCATTCTAATGCCAGTACCATACTGCCCTGACTATTGTCAATTAATAGTAAATTTTAAAATCAGAAAGTATGAGTCCTCCAACTTTGTTCATCTTTTTCAAGATTGTTTTGGCTATTCTAAGTCCCTTCCTTGCATTTACATCTGGTTAGGATCAGCTTGCCAATTTCTTCAAAGAAGCCATAGGGGATTTTTTTTTTTTTTTTTAAGTTTTTATTTTGAAATAATTTCAAACATACTGGACACTCTAAAAAATAATACAAACCCCATACAGAGAAATCCAAAATACCCCTATCCCTGCAGATACTCAGATCCACCAATTCTAACATTTGTCACCTTTGGTGTATCATTCTATTTATATCCATCCGTCTATCAATCCATTTTCTGAACATTTGAGTGCAGGTTGTGCACTTTATATTCCTTGAACACTTCCTAAGAACAGACATATTCACTTATAACTAACTTAAGTGCAGTTATCAAGTTCAAGAAATTTAACATAGATATAAAGCTCACAGGCTATTTTCCAGTTTTTTTCAAATGTCCCCAAAATGTCTTTTGGGGGTTTTTCTTCTCCTTTATTAGATCCTATCCATTACCATGTCTGCATTTAATTATCATTGTTTCCTTAGTTGCTCATTCTTTTTCTTTAATTGTGGGAACATATATACAACATAAACTTTCCATCTTAACCACTCCCAAGCATACAATTCAGCGGGATTACTCACAGTTCCCCTGCTGTGGTACCCTCGCCAACTTCCTCACTAAAACGCTCCCATCTCCTCAAACAGAAACCCCACACCCACTGTGCATTGACTCCCTATTTTTTTGGAATAAACAGTTTATGTGTATATTCATGTCTTTTGTTAAATTTGGGAAATTGTTTGCCATTAGTCCTTTGAATAGTCTTCCTGCTCCTTTCTCTCTTTCGGTCCTTCTAGAATTCCCACAATGCATAAATCATTATGCTTAATGCTGTCCCACAACTTCCTCAGGCTCTGTTCACTTTTCTTCATTTTTTCTCCTTTCTGCATCTCAGACCAGATGATTTCCACAGTCTTATCAAGTTCCCTGACTATTTCTTCTGCCAAGCTCCAATCTTCTGTTGAACCTCTCTAGGGAATTTTTAATTTCTGTTCCTGTGTCTTCAGCTCTGTTTGGTTCCTTTTCATAATTTCAGTCTCTCTATTGGTACTATCCTTGGTTCATCTGTTGTTTTCCTGAATTCCTTTAGTTATTTATCGATGTTTTCCTTTAACTCTTTGAGCATATTTAGGACTGTTTTTTAAAGTTTTTGTATGGTATGTCCCAGATCTGGTCCTCCTTGATGATGTTTTCTAATGCTTTACCTGGACATTGCTTTTTGTTTCTTTGAGTGTTTTGTAATCTTTTGTTGAAACCTGGACATTTTGATATTCAAAAGTGTTATCAATGGAATTCAGACTCTGAAACATCTGTTCCTTAAGCTTGTATCCGGCTTATGGAACAGTATTGGGGAGTATTGCTATCTTAACAATATTAAATCTTTTGATCCATGAACATGGTATGTCTTTCCATTTATTTAGTTCTTTCATTTCTTTCAACAATATTTCATAGTTTTCAAAATATATGTTTTGTGCCTCTCTTGTTAAATTAGTTTCTTCTTCTTTTATCTTTTCTTTAAAGATAGATTTATTTATTTCTGCCCCCCCCATACCCCATTGTCTGCTCTCTGTGTCCATTCGCTGTGTGTTCTTCTGTGTCTGCTTGTTTTCTCTTTAGACGGCACTGGGAACCGATCCTGGGAGCTTCTGGAGTGGGAAAGAGGCCACCTCAACTCCCTGGTTTGCTGCATCTCTTATTGTCTCTCCTCTGTGTCTCTTTTTGTTGTGTCATCTTGCTGCGCCAGCTTTCCACTCAGGCCAGCTCACCACACAGGTCTTCTTGCCTTCACCAGGAGGCCCTGGGAATCAAACCCTGGACCTCCTACATGGTAGATGGGAGCCCAATCACTTGAGCCACATCTGCTTCCCTATTTTATCTTTTTGAGCATACTGAAAATGGAATTGTTTTGCTTAATTTCATTTTTATTGTTCATGGCTAATGTATAGAAATACAATTTTTTTTTTGTATATCAATCTTATATCCTGCAACCTTACTGGACTTGCAAGTGGAGATTAAAATAGTAACACCTAAAATACAGACTAATTTTCATCTTTAAAATTCTTTGTGTAAGCAAATACACATATATGCATATATATTTATATATCATTTTACAAATGTTTGTATGTATTGTGAGAATTTTGATTTTTACCCATAATAAAAAAAATAAATTAATTAATTAAAAAAAAATACACTTTTGAAAGTATGAAAAGCAAAAAAAAATAAAAAAATAAAAAATAAAATTCTTTGCATGTATTAAGTCAAAGCACAATGAATATTTAATAGTTTAAGGACCTTTTCTCTGATATCTGAATACAATTTAAGGAACTCTAGGCATCAACAGCTGAGTAAAAATATAATAATGAGGTTTTACAAAATTATCTACAATTAATCTTCTCTCTTACTCTTGATATTTTGACAGATCAAACAAATCAACCTAAATTATCTGGGGGAAAATATATATGTGTATTAATTTGGATACTGTTCTCTATTCAATTGATTTTACTAGACATTTATTACATGTGTCAAACCATGTAGTTTGTAGAGCAAACTTATATGAAAGAGACAATGTCCTATTGATGTTTACTGATATGCTATCATAAAAAACCGGTAGACTTAGTCTTTTAGGCTCAGACAACATATATGTATACTACATACTACATACTACTGCATACGTACTAGAGTGGGGCATAGGGGAAATCAGGACCTTGGATTTGGCAATGGTTTCTTAAATATGACACCAAAAGTATGACCAATAAAATTTTTAAAAAATTGGACTTCATCAAAATTGAAAACTTTTGTGTATCAATGGACATTATCAAGAAAGTGAAGAGACAGCCTAAGGAATAGGAGAGAATATTTGAAAATCATATATCAGATAATGACTTACTATCCTGAATAGATAAAGAACTCTTGTAACTCAACAACAAAAAGACAAACAACCCAACTTAAAAATGGCAAAGGGCTTGAATAATTCTCCAGAGGAGATAGATAAGTGGCTAATAAGCATATGAAAAGATGCTCAACTTCATTAGGCATCAAGGAAATGTAAATCAGAACCAAAAATGAGATACCACTTCCTACCCACTAGCATGGGTATTGTTTTAAAAATTGGAAAATAACAAGGGCTGGCAAGTATGTAGAGAATTTGGAACCCTGTGCACTGCTAGTGGGAACATCAAATGGTGCAGCCACTGTGGAAAGCGGTTTGGTGGTTCCTCAAAAAGTTAAATATAGGGAAGTGGATGTGGCTCAACCAGTTGGGTACCCGCCTACCACACAGGAGGGCCCAGGCTTAGGTCCCCGTGTCTCCTAAAGAAGACGCGTAGACACCCGTACCCACCACAAGAGCTAGGCGCCTCACGCCGCAGCAACGAGCAGACGCCCAAACAATCATGCCACAAGCCAGCAGATGCCACAGCCTGTGGGGAGCGGATGTGGCTCAGGCTGCTGGGCACTCGCCTCCCATGTGGGAGGTCCTGGGTTTGGTTCCCGGGGCCTCCTGGAGAAGGCGAGCAGACAATGCGCAGACAGACAAGAGAACCATCGGGGCCGGGGGGAGGCATAAATTTATAAAATTATTAAAGTAAAATTGATTTTTTTTGAAAAAAAGTGAAATGTAGAATTCCTGTGGGAATCCAGTAATTCCCCTCCTAGTATATGCCCAAGAGAACTGAAAGCAGGAACTCAAACTGATCCTTGAAAATTCATGTTCAGAGCAGCGTTACTCACAGCAGCCAAGAGGCAGAAACAATCCAAGGTTTACCAACAGGTGAATGGATAAACAAAATGTAGTGTATGCGTGAAGTGGAGTTTTATTTAAACATTAAAAGGAATGACGTTCAAGCACGGCTGAACCTTGAAAACATGACGCTAAGTGAAATAAGCCAGACCCAGAAGCACCAATACCGTGTGACTCCACTTACAAGAGATGTCCAGAACAAGCAAATTCGCAGAGACGCACGGTGGACGAGCGGCTACCAAGGGCTGGCGAAGAGAGAAAGGAAGTGATCGCTTAATGGAGGCAGGGTTTCTTCTTGGGGTGATGGAAAGTCTTGGCACTGAGAGGTGGTGATGCTAGAGCACCTTGGTAAATGTAATGAATGCCACTGAACTGTATACTCAAAAAGGCTTAAAATGGAAAATGTCATGTTTCATATATTACCACCCCCAAAAAAAGTCAGTGCCACGTATCCTCTCCCCTGTCCCCTTACTGCTGTGGTTGGGGGCTCTCGTGTCAGAGTGAAGCCCCCTTAGCTTGGATCCCTGAGGGACTAGGATGAGCAGAGGCCCCTGCAGGCTGGGAAACGTGAGAAATAAACCCTGGTTGTTTAAATCACTAAAGAAAGAGAGAGAGAGAGGAGGGAGGGAAAAGGGATAAGAACATTCCAGAGCAAAAGTTTCATGAATATCACTTCCATCTTCAGATGTAATTGTGGCTTCAGATATGCTGAGTTACTTGAGAATTTCTTCTATGAAAAGCCCTGTATAGTTTGTATTAACATATTTAGCTTGAAATCGCTACGGCTGGCTGCTGCTGCTTGGGCTGAGATACATATTTTAATACAGATTTCCCAGATCTTGTCTTTCTAAAACGCCTCTCTCACAAATCCACAGCATCACAAAGAGATGAAGCTGAAATAATGAACAAGGTGCTTCATATGGCAATGTTTCTTTTTTATCATAGTACGTTGCTCAAATAGACACTGAAGAGGGATTCTGTAAAGATCATAGATTTCATATCTGTGGATTGTATTTCTGTCATGGATATGGCCAAATACTATGCCATAAAACAAGGCTGTAGGGGGGCAGTTGTAGCTCCAGTGGCTGAGCACCTGCTTCCCGTGTACAAAGTCCTGGGTTCAATCCCCCCCGTACTTCCTGTAAAAAAAGCAAAAACAAACAAAAAAAAAACACCGAAAAATCAACTCTCATTGGTTGAGCACCTGCTTCCCTTGTTTAAGCTCCTGGGTTCAATGCCCGGTACCTTTTAAAGAAAAAAAACTAAACCAAAACTTTAACTTAAAAGCATCTAATTAATAACTTAAGGTAAGAAATCTATATTTTAAATTCTAATATACATAATTATAATGCACAGGTGTTCCTTACTTTGCATGGCAATGCAAGATCATAAAAAGGGCCATGCAAGCTGAAACTGTGCAAAACAATTGTAATAATTAATGGGAAAAATTATATTTGTTTCATGGCCTTTAAAAATTTCTGTCAAAATATTAAAAACTCTCTTAAGGTCAGGTATAGGTGTATAGAGAAATAAAAAGTAGCAAAACCATTTATTTAGTACTCTGTAATTTAAAATATAAGGAAAAATTGAGAATTAAAGTGTTTTATTTCTTTGTAATTAAAACTTATCAAGAGCAGATTGAACAGTTTGCTTTTTCTTGTTGTACAACTAATGATATGGAGAGAGCATCTTTTCTATGGCTTGGTGTTTGCCATGCCCCTTTCTAAGTTTGGACCAGCTTCCAACATGCTATCTATCCTTTACAGTTTCAATGTCTTGAAATTTCCCCTGGAATATGTTCATTCTTTCTGTCACATGTAGTGTTTTCATTTATGTCAGTAATTATCCTTCACTAAGGCCCTCTGGTTTCATGTCCAGCATCTAAACGGCAGCCATGCCAGCATCCGCGGTCAGCTATCTCTTCCATAACTCCATTTATTTTCAACTTGAATTTCATTTGCACCATTATCATTCTGTTTCTCTTCTGCACTTTCACCTTTGCTGGCCACTTCCCTCTTTAAACAGTTTCTATAGATTTTCAAGAGGGTTTGTCACTGGGAGTTAGGAAGCCAATGACCACCACCTCTGCTGTGCATGCTCGGTGACCACGTGCCCAGAGACCTTGAAAAGTGATGGGCTGGTTACCGTGAAGTTGTTACGTGGTGACTTTGTAGGCTGAAGAGCTAGCAGCAGCATTTGCCTTATTACTTACAGTTAATGTACCTGCTAATTGAAATCTGAAGCACGGTTTTGGGGGTGGTGTTCTAACCAAACCATAGTAACAGAAATTCATGCCTATCAGAACCTTGCAAAGCAAGCCCTGTCTGCACATGGTGATGGTACAAAGGACAGCAGATACCACAAAGGCTCATAAAATACTGCTCTAGTGTATTATAAGTTTGCATGTATAGACATAGATATTCCAGTATTACTATATATGTATTCCAAGTGTAATATTGGTTAAAATAAATATTAAACAATTTTATTTGCCTCCTAGGAATTTAGAAGAGTTTGGAGGGACTTAATGTATTATCCAGGAAAGTTTCAAAAAGTTTGAATTAATGCCTTTCATTAAATAAAGCAGGTTCCATGATATTTATTTAAAAAAAAAAAAAAAGTGGGGAGGGAGTGGATGTGGCTCAAGCAGTTGGACATTCGCTTTGCACGTGGGAGGCCCAGGGCTTGGTTCCTGGAGCAGACAGACACGGGAGCCATCTCAGGGAGGGGGGGGTCGATAAAAAAAGGAAGAAAAGGAAAAGCAAGTACAGAAGGTATGAACAGTAGTTTATGGAAAATGTATTGACATTATAAACATGTAAAACCTCCTCATTCATAATGGTGATTACCTTATAAAGGGAGAGAAAATGCTTTTAAAAATTCTCAGATTACAATTTCTTACATACCTATGTTTAATGAAACAATATTTTATGCAGAGGCCTGAATATTTATCATCACACAATGACATTTACCTCCTATACAATAATAAAACTGTTTGTTACACAAATCAATCGATACTTTTAAAAATTCCTAGTTTGGAATGATCGGATTGAAATGACTTATGAATGGATATTTTAACCTTTTATATTGGAATCTATCAAACGGAGCCCCTGTCTACCTGGGGACTGAAGGCCCAGTGTTAAGGGGTGGTGGCGGTGCTCGGCGTCGCGTGGGCTGAAACGCGGCCGGAGCCGGGCTCCGGGCAGGAAAGCCCGCGGTCAGAGCAGCGGGAGCTGGCCTTGCCCCCGGCCCCCCGGGAGGGAGCGCCCCCGGCTGGCGGGCCCGGGCCCTGGGGCGGCTGCCCGCGGCCTGCACTCACCGCCTCGCTTGCCTTGCAGGTGGAGCGGGAGAAGGCGGCGCTCCTGGCCAGCCTGCAGGAGTCGCAGACGCAGCTGGAGCACACCAAGGGGGCGCTGACCGAGCAGCACGAGCGCGTGCACCGGCTCACGGAGCGCGTCAACGCCCTGCGCGGCCTGCAGGGCGGCCCGGAGCCGGGCGCGGCGCGCGCCGCGGGCCCCGAGGCGCACGACTACGAGGTGGACATCCACGGCCTGGAGATCCTGGAGTGCAAGTACCGCGTGGCCGTCACCGAGGTGATCGACCTGAAGGCGGAGATCAAGGCCTTGAAGGAGAAGTACAACACGTGTGTGGAGGGCCACAGCGAGGCGGCGGCCACGTTCGCGAGCAGGATCCAGACGAGTGAGGCGCGCGCGAGCCGCCTGGAGAGGAGCGCGCGCGAGAGCGCCGAGAAGGCCGAGCTCCTGGAGCGCGAGCTGCGCAGCCTGGCGGCCGTGGCCGGCGAGAGCCACAGCGCGCTGGGCGCGGCGCAGGACGAGCTGGTGACGTTCAGCGAGGAGCTGGCGCAGCTCTACCACCACGTGTGTCTCTGCAACAACGAGACCCCCAACAGGGTCATGCTGGACTACTACCGGCAGAGCAGGGGCGGCCGCAGCGGCAGCCTCAAGGGGCCCGACGACCCCCGCGGCCTGCTGTCCCCGCGGCCGGCCAGGCGCGGCGCGGCCCCGGGGGAGGCGAGGACCCCGCCCGAGCCGGGCCCCAGGGAGGGCGCCGAGGCCGCCAAGGAGCCGAGCCCCCCCAGGACGCCCGGCGTGTCCCCCGTCCTCACGGCGCCGCCGTCCTCGCCCGTGATGGACGCCAGCGACATCCGCAGGGAGCCCATGAACATCTACAACCTCAACGCCATCATCCGCGACCAGATGAAGCACCTGCAGAAGGCGGTGGACCGCTCCTTGCAGCTGTCCCGCCAGCGCGCCGCGGCGCGGGAGCTGGCGCCCGTCGTCGACAAGGACAGGGAGGCCTTGACCGAGGAGTTCCTCAAGCTCAAGTCGCTGCTGAGCACCAAGAGGGAGCAGATCGCCACGCTGCGCGCCGTGCTGAAAGCCAACAAGCAGGTGAGCCGCCGCTGCCCCCAGGGCCGCGCTGGCCGGGCGGGAGCCCCCCGTCTCGAGTGGGTCAGAGCCTGGCCAGGGAGGGAGCCCACCGTCTCCCAGTGGGTCAGAGCCTGGCCAGGGAGGGAGCCCACCGTCTCCGAGTGGGTCAGAGCCTGGCCAGGGAGGGAGCCCACAGTCTCGAGTGGGTCAGAGCCTGGCCAGGGAGGGAGCCCACCGTCTCCGAGTGGGTCAGAGCCTGGTCAGGGAGGGCAACAGCCGCGGCCTCTGTGCCCGACGCACTTAATGGTTATTTTTAAGTGAGTGGCGCAGGATCGGATGAATGGAGAGTAGCTGTGGCCGCTTGGTGGAGTTACAGGTCAGGAGCTCAAGCAGAGCAGAGGAAGAGGGGTTCAGGGATGCAGAGGCAGCGGTCCAGGCTGGCATCAGGGAGATACAGCAAGATAGACAGACAGACACCCTGGTGGGCAGCTGAGCAAACAGAGGGAGTCCTGTGCAGGCCAATGAGGGGGCTGTCGGCCAACAAGACCCGCCGTGCAGCTGGGAGTTCAGACTCAAGACCCGCTTTTCGGGGTGCTGACAAAACAGCATCTGTGACCCGTCAGGGACTCAGGGCTGAGCAGCAGCTCAGCTGGGGAGCCGGTGGCTTAAAGCGGGTAGTCGGGGTCCACACTGGCAGTAGAGGAGGGAGGGCACGCAGATTCGCCAGCTCAGCTGGAGAGGCTCAAGCGCTGAGAGTTCCTCCTAATCTCAGTTCTTGTCCTTTGGGAACAAGGAGGACGACCCGAGGATTCCTAGGCCTCCTAGATGATGGGTCTGTTCTCCATCCTCGACTTTTCCATGGACAGAGGTGCTATGGAATATAGACAGGAAGATAGGTTTAGCTTGAGTTTCGTTTATCTAAAAAGATGCCATGAAAGACACACGTTTGAGAAGGTGGCTGCGTGGCTGCCAGCAGTGCAGCTCTGCCGCTAGACCTCCAGCAGGTTGGTGCAGGAGATGCTCGTGGCTGGGCCGTCTCCTCTGCTGATTGTAGATGCAGGCAGCCCAGAGGCCATCAACAGCCTGTAGATGCCAACCCATCCGTGAAGTGCTTTCCCTGCAACAGGCCCGTGTGTGCGGCCAGACAGCTGGACACCATAGCCTCATGGCCTAACCAGACTGCTGTGTAAATGCACCCTCACAGTGAGGCTTGCACGCCCTTCACCAGGGACCTGGTGTCCTGGGCAGCCCTGGACAAGCCATTCAGGCCGCTGCTTGGCCTTCTTGGCAAAGTAAAATATTAACAACCCAGAAGTCTCGGTCTAGAAGAATGCCAAGGCGCGTACCTGACGCAGAGGTGCAGATGAGCTGGTTGAGGAGCCCTCAGAGGCCGCGTTTGCGTAAGCGTTCATCGATCACACAGTTCCTGGAAGGCCCTAAGCAGGGATGTAAATGTGACTAGTGATCTATTAGGAAGGCCGTGTCTGTCTGTAACTGTTTACAGGGTAGGATGTGTCAAGCACTTCAGAGCAGTGTAAGCAGTGCCGGAATTCAGAGCAAAGCCAGGCATTTCTGGCAGTGTTTATTCCACAGTGGTTGTGACGCCGTTTGCATTGCATTATGGCCACATCCCTTACGTGCTCAGTAAATCGAATGGAAACATGCCGTAGCCATGCCTGTGGCGTTCATGTCAATGGAGCTGGGCCTGTTTCTGGGATGCCTGTGTGCACGGATAGCTTCATGACACTGCTTATATATTTGTGTGTATACACACACACACACGCTGACAGCTCCTGGGGAATGTTAATTCTTAAGGCTAAGGTGAGAATTATTCTGTGGAATAGGGAAAAACAGAATCTTCCTGTTTTAAAGTAGCTTTCTGCATTCTCTAGGACTCTCTTACTGTGCTTTAGGGGTTTTTCACGGGCAGTGCCTTCTAATGGAGGGCCAGCTGGGCACTGGGCAGCGCAATGGGCCGTGGTCAGCGCTGAAGATTCAGAGATGCTCGCGTCTTACTGGGGTGTCGGAGCATAAACAGATAATCACAGTTCCGTGTTATATATGTCATCATCCGTGTTATGGGAGCAAAGCAGAGGAAGCAACCAGTGCTTCCCAGAGGAGCTGGAAGCCACTTCACAGCAGCCTCGAGTGCTTCTTTAAGGAGAGGAGGAGGAACTAATTAAGGAGACAGAAAGAAGAGAAGGTAGAGAGGCACAGAGGTAGAAATAAGGTCATATATTCAGGAACGGCTGCGCAGATTTCTTTGGCTGGAGACAAGAGTTTTTGTTTAGAAAGTTAACTTTGGGAGTACGCGGAGAATATGGCGAATGCAGACCCCAGCAGGTCTACTGATGGGTTTTAGGTACTTAAAATTCCTTCACTTCTGAAGGAGCTTAGCACAGTCTGCTAACAAACAACCCTGCAGAGGCGAATCCTCCAGGCATTTCTCGCAAAAAATAGGATGTTTGTATTTCTCTTTCAAATCTCCTTCAGATCGTCTCTCCCCTCCTTAGACGCTGACCATGGCTCTGCAGTGCTTACAAATTTGTTGCATCTACATTTTCAGAAATTAATGTTCATTATCTGTTCTAAATTATGAATGTGTGTATAAATCTTTTAAAAACCAAACAACTGTCATTTTCTTAATGCTGGATCATTTTCCAAATTTGAAATATTTCTAAAGTTTTCACTGAGTACTTAGCACTAAGGACATACTAAAATATTTTATGAAAACTTCTCATTTTAATCTGAATTTAAATTCAACTCAAACTAATAAAAATCCTCTTTGCAGTCAAACATTAACAAACTACCTCATCCCAACATTGTTTCAGTGAAAAATTATCCATCCATCTCTACAGAAGTGGGGCTGTGGACGGAAGCTGAAGCTGCCCGCTTCGAGCACACTCACATGAGAGACCAGTACAATCTTGCTGGGACTCTCCCATCAGTAGTGGCATTTTTAAAATTGGTAGTGGACTTTTTCATTTGTGTTGGATATTCTAACATCGTCTGAAAAGCTGTGGTTTACAGCCTGTAAAAATGATGTGTGTGCAATTTGGCATCACTACACATAAAACATGATCGGCACAAGTACTCCCTAAATTTCTTGCACTGATTCATTCAGTGGTTGCTTGGTTTTTTTCAGTGATTTCTCGCATCTATTCATTCAACAATTTTCCTGTTATGTGCCAGGCTACTTCTTGATTTGAAACACTATTGATCCAAGAACTTCAAACATGCCCAAATCCCAAATTCAAACAAATATTTTAACTCATTCAACACTTAGGAATCTCTACTTCTATGGAAATTACAAAGAATTAAATTTGACAACAACACATTGTTTTGAAGAAGTTGTATGCCAAGACTAAGAAAATAATTCATTCATTGTCAATGTTTTCCCTTACAAATATAGTAATAGATATTTATAGTTTGTCATATCCTCATGTTATAAACTGTAACTGTCTATAAATTTTGCTCTACATGTTCCAAACCTGCAGAGCCCAGATGGCACAAGATTATTTGAGTCCTAACATATTTCATTTGGAAGTTATGCTGCTTCACTAATCTCTCCTTGATAAAATTCTTTTTGCATAAAGTTATCAGCCCTCATTTTCCCACCTCCGTATCTGAAAATCCCTCACCCTCAACAATCTGTCTTAAATTACTGGATATCTGCTGTCATTCTCTTACTCCCGATACTCACTTCTAGGGAAATTCAGCACTTTCACCGACTCCCAACACACTTAGACATTCGAGATAAACTGCCAGATGTCCAAAGTATCGTATACGTTTATATAAAATGCTGTCAAAGCAACTCGACTTTCCATTTGTGAAAGAGAACCATAGATCCAGCATGAGGAAATCTGCATGATGTATTTTCCTGGTAAAAAATTGTAAGCACTATGATTTTTTCTGCTTTAGACAGCGGAGGTGGCACTAGCTAATCTCAAGAACAAATATGAAAATGAAAAGGCCATGGTGACGGAAACCATGACGAAGCTGCGGAATGAACTGAAGGCTCTGAAGGAAGACGCAGCCACGTTCTCGTCCCTGAGAGCCATGTTTGCAACTAGGTAACAGCTTTTTCTTGCTAAAATTGGGTGTGTTGTACGAGGAAAAGAGTTTAAAATTCACGTGTGCATCTTTTTGCATCTTGAGTATATTGTGCTGTCTAAAATGGTAAAATGTGAAGAAAATATATAAGATTCCATTCTGACAAATGTAAGATAAAGTCTTTTGCAGGGGAGAGGATGCAGCCCAAGTGGCTGAGCGCCTGCTTCCCATGTATGAAGTCCTGGGTGGGCCCCAGCACCTCCTGAAAACAAACGAACGAAAAAGCCGGCTCTCATTGGGGAACGCATGTAGCTCGCTGGTTGAGTGCCTGCTTAGAAAACACACTTCGTGCTATTTTTCCAGACCCTCTGCTAGGGAGACTGGATCAAGCAGTTCTTTTACTCAGGAATATGTTTAACTTAATATGACAGATTTCTCCCTAGAGCTCATGTGCCAAAAGAATTAAACCAAAAAAAAAAAAAAAACAAAAAAAAAACTCAAAGTAAGAAAGGAAATACTTCCTAAGATGTTATCATCACAAAATTTGTTTCTATGACCAGAGTACATAAAGTGCTTTTCTAGTATTATGTAGAAAAGTTGCCTCTGTAAGGAAGAGAAGTATTCATCGTATCAGCTACTCACTTAGAGTTTAATATGCTGCTGATTAAATTAAAAGTTCTAAGGTGTAATTATATACATCACCAAATCTCACAGTGCACAACTAATTAATAAAGAAATATTAGTTATTACCTCTCCTCACCAGTTTCATTATGAAACATCATTGTATTTTGTTCTAAAACTTGAAATGATTGTTAAGAATTTGTTGATTTGAGGATTTTGAAAGCTTGAGATTTACAATATAGTGTTGAAATCCTTTTTTGTTGTCACGTTTCAATGGCAAAGTAATAATACAATTATCTTGTATGATGCAAACTTGGGTGCAAAATTCACAAAGTATAGTTCCGGCTTTCTATGCAGGTTCAGTAAATAGTTGCACGTAGCTGACTAAGTGTAAAAAGCACAAAGCGCCTGACTCTACAGGAGCTGCCTGGCACCTGCCCAGCTTTGCTGGTGCCAAGAGAAAGGCTCGAGCTCGTCCTCTGGCTTAGAACCTCAGGGCGATGGTGTGGAGGATCTGAAGGTCTCAGAGCAAGTCGAATTTGGGGGTAGAATATGTACCCGTCTGGTCATCAGAGAGGGCAGGACAGGAGGATGGGAATGGGCGCAGTGCCCCGTTTGACGAAAGAAATCAGTCATTACGTGTAGACTCAAGAAAATGTACGCTTCCTCTTTGAAAAGGAAATTCGTAAAAGTTTAAGTCTCAACCTGGCTTTTGTAAGAATTATTACCCCCAGATAATGCATTTTTATGGACATGTGTTTTTTCAGGTATAGTAACTGTCTTACTCCGTATTATTAAAAAACAAAACAAAACACTGTTATGTAGCCAAGTAGGCCACACGCGTGTCCTGGAGGTACTGTGTTTTCCTGTGCCTTGATTTTCCTTGTGAGCAGCATATCTCCCTGTGCCGAAGAGAATGTTGTCACTAAAAGGCAAAGTTAAGAATTTAGAAAAGAGAGACCGTTTATTTATCAAAAGGAGACAATTTGCAAATTGGGGAACTTTCAGTGCCAAGATAAAACGCTCTGAGGTGACACCAGGAGAATGAGGCTTGTTAAAAAAAATAAGGAAGCAAGTCTCCGACGGGGATGCCATGCCGACTAACAGCACTTTTACCCCAGCAAAAGTCCTGGTTTGGGGAAATCAAGGCCCAGGTTCGAGGGACGTGCTGGCAGTCGCACAGGCCGGCGTCTCGGACAGCTTGTCTCACGGGTAGCTTGGCGCAGGCACATGTGGGTGATTTCAAGGCACACAGACGAGAGCGTGAGCCTCTGCTTCGGAACGAGGGCCGGCTGCCTCCGGGTGCTGGTAGTTCATGTCAGTGGAAACCCACCCCATTACAGCGCTGGTCTGGTTTTCTTTAAAATGTGCCCAGTGCTTGGGTTGATTTCAGAGTTTGCACAGTACATTTTGGATAATTCCTTAAAGTCATGCAACATCTGCTGGTGCATGACGTGGCCTCATTATTGACGATTTAGTGGGTAAATAAACCCAGAATGAATTCACTAGCCTTTCTCCCACCCCAGTTCTTCCTTCCAAATGTGTATGTGCTCAGGTTTTTCCTTTGGTGGGAAAGATCGCCGGCTTGCCTGCCTTTTGAGCGGCAGTGCCAGGAGAAGGAAGGCTCCTGGGTGGGCTTCTCCGCCCCAGCCCTGTGCAAAGCTTGGCTTTTCTCTGCCAACTGGTTGCTCTCTCGTCTGGTTCTGGTTCTGGTTCTGGTTCAGGCAGATCCGCCGTCTTGAAAACAGTGGCGGCTGCAGCCTGTGCCAAATGGCAGTGAAACGTGCAGATGTAGACAAGGAGAGAGATGCTCTCTTCAAAGCCTTATCCTTATTTTGGGTGCCACGGGCATAGCCTGTGAGAGCCTCGGCGCATTGCTGCGGAGACCGCCGTGCGGGAGCCAGGAGCGGCTGTCAACGCGGGCCGTCCCTGGCCGTCCCTCACGCGTGTCTGCCTTGGGTTGCAGGTGTGACGAGTACGTCACGCAGCTGGACGAGATGCAGAGGCAGCTGGCGGCCGCCGAGGACGAGAAGAAGACCCTCAACGCCCTGCTGCGAATGGCCATCCAGCAGAAGCTCGCGCTCACCCAGCGGCTGGAGGACCTCGAGTTTGACCACGAGCAGTCCCGGCGCGGCAGGGGCAAGCCTGCCAAGGGCAGGCTCGGCAGCCCTAAAGTAAGTGGGGAGGCGCCGGGCCCCTCCCGCCTGGGCAGGGTCCACGGGCGCCCCCCGTGCGGGCCGGCACTCAGAGGAGAAGGTATGCATGCAGCGGCCCCCGGTGCGCCGGCGGACCCCACTTCCGCGGTGCATGTGCTCTGGGGCCGCGCACAGGGCAGGGGGGCTTCCCCTGGGGGGTCTCCATAGCCGTGTCTATGCGCTTCTTCACCTCCCACCTCTCCATCAACGTGCTGTGATTTCCCAGGGTCTGTCAGCGTTTCCTACGCGTAAACGTACCTCCCCCTTACCTCCAACCTCGAAGTTGGCCGATGAAAGGTGGATTTTAAGGATGAAGCTGCGTTTTACGCGGGTCACAGTTTTAAAAGTCAGTGTTCCTCTCACTGTGCTACTTATCAGCTTCTCCTTAATGGAGCAAGGACATGTTCTCCTAGGGGAAGGCTTGTCCACACTGCATTTCTGTACTTCAGTGAAATGGAATGGGATACTTACTGTTCTTGACCTGAAACCGGGTTTTGTGCTTTTCCATTTGGTATGTGAATATTGCTCAAAGAAACCACTTTTTAGGTTTAGTGACTTGATTTTGTGACCTTTTGCCAGAGTCTTGGATGTTGAGTTACCCTGTATTTTCAGTTAACAATAACGTTTTTATTTTAGGAGCTTTCAGTAAAGGATCAGATAATACAAATGTTTTCTATTTGTGGTTCAAAGTGACCGAGTAACTGTAATGTCTCTTTTCTAGAATCCAATACAGTTTCCAAATCAGGTTGTATCCTGGTATGGAAACTAAGAAAAATTAGCAAAAATCCTGATTTACATGTTAAGAAAATTAGATGACAATATACATAATGTCACTGGTGAGGTGTTGAAAGGTAATTAAAGTAAAACTCTTTTGTTTCCTGTATGTATTTTTCTTGGATCTCCTGCAAGACCATTCTCACCTTCCCTTTGTGATCAGAGCCGTCCCAGGACTTCAGGGGCTTCCTACGTACAGAGTTTATTAGGAGTTCCCCCTGATCCCACCTCCACAGAGTCATTTCTTCTGAAGGGCCCCCCTTCCATGAGTGAATTCAGCCAAGGGCGCCGGCTCCGCAAGGAGAAAAGGTTAACCGTGGCTCCACCAGGTACACGCTTTTTCCTTGGTGCATGTGATGCAAATGGTTAGCAGTGGACGCTCTCCCCTTCCTTCCACCCACTCGTGCCCACCCGTCCGCAGAGTCCAGCTCCGATGGCGTGTAAATTCCTACACCTCGAGGAAAAATCCCTGCCTGCCTGGCCTCCCGCTTCCTCTGTCACTCGCAGCCTGACCGCCCTTCCCGAGGCATCTCCAGGCCTCCTTTTAAGCAGCCGAGGAGGGAAGGAACGGGACAGGTGTGCGCCATCCACACACACCTGGATCTATTTGCAATTGGAAGCCAATTCTGTTTGGGTTAGATTTTCTTGTATCATTTTAATGAAATTTCAGTAAAAAGGGAGCCAACCATCTTTATGAAAAGCCTTTTGGCCTAATTTCCTTTTGTAGTGACTCAGAATGTCTCAATCATTATGTAGAAAATAAAAGTACAAAGTAAAATCCTTTACATTCTTGCTCCTCAGAAACATTTAGTTGGTAGTATAATGTTCTTGTAGTTTGCAAGCTCTGACTTATTTATGCTTCCCAACATGCTCATAATTTACTTAGCATCACTGTTTTGCATTTCTGATTTGTTTGTTTTTTTTAACTTTTCTTATGAAGAGGCCCAAATTGAAAATATGACTTCTAGCAAATAAAGATTATCCTTTTGAGAAATCCTTGTCAGAGATGGCAAATGGATCAGACAAAATTAAGTCCCAGGGGAGTTGTTATCAGGCTATCAAAGGGAGTGAAAAAGTTAAATTAATTCCATTTAATTGTCAATAATTAAAAATGTGGAGATTTCACATGAACATCTATGCTTCTGGCCTCTTTTGAAAAGTTCTGTATATCTGGCAGCCCTGAGTAGATATTCGTGCACATCAACAAACCGTAGGCGCTACGTAGGTGGCTGCTGCTTTCAGACAGGGCAAGCTTTCCAGTTTGCCACTGTCCTCACCATTCTCTATTACCTTACCCCAGCCTGCTCTAGTCATTTCTTTTATCTTCTGGCACTGCTGTAGCCTTTGAGTTTGCCACCCTGGTCACAGAATCTTTTTTTTTTTTTTAATGTTCTCCTACCTAATTTATTTCAACTTTACCTTAATTCCTTTTTAGAAAGTCTTGCCTTTGGGACTCTAATACTTTCCTTTTCTGATTCATGTAACCAGCCTGCTGATTGGGGTTAAAGGTTGTGGTGTGGACTCTTCCAACACAAGTTCAGTGTTCTAAGAATGTCTGAGGAACTTGATAGGCTATACACCTAAAAAAAAAGGCAACAGCTGTGCTGTGTGTTTCTACTGAAATTGCTCATTTCCTACTGTTTTAGAGCTCTTTAGAGGCTGCTTCTCGGCACTCTGTGGCTCATCAACGTGCTGGCGCCGTCAGGATTCCTAGCTCTTTATCCGGGAGGTAGAGCTCCCAGAGTCTCCTCTCACTGCCCTGTCAGGATTTCGTAGCACTACACAACAGAATTTAGAAAAGAAATTATGTAATTAAGAAAGAACTCCTACTTCAGCAACGGTGGCCTCAGTGAGATTAAAGTCAGCGCCGACACCAACAGCAGCGACTCCCGTTCTTGCACGTGGCCATCTGATCCCTGCTCACACTCGTCTGACCTCGTGGCCTCTGCGCCCTGAGAGCTGCTGGCGCCACGTCGCGGGCGTTCCCGTGTGGCCGCGTGGGCTCATTTCATTGCTGAAGGCGGCCACGTCACACATGTTGTTTCAAGGGTCACCTCGTGAGTCGCTGCTTCACCTCTTGTCCTGTTACCTGTCACATCTGAAAACGCTGCTGTGCGTTCACACGCTCATGTCGCGGCTATTCGGTTTTTCCCCGAGGTTCCTGGCTTAAGAGGATGACGTCTCTAGGTTTTTCGCTCCATTTTGGCGTTGCTGTCTCAAAGGGCATACCGGTGTGCTAAGAGCCCCATGAAACGTTTTACCCACTTCCACACATTCCGAGTCTGCGCGCGTGGTGCGCCTTCCAGCTCCGAGGCGGAGTGGCACAGAAGGAAGTACCAGGAGGTCGTCTCAAATTCTTTGGTTTTGAATAACCAGAAAATGCCATTGGCCTTAGAAACAATGACTACACACAAGACTAAAACTGTGAATAATATAGAATTTAGAGTCATCAGTGGGCCAGAAAAGCACTCTAGTAAGTTATTCTATTGGTAAACTTTATACTTTAATTTCTAGCCATTTATTTCAAATTAAAATAATAATAGAAGGGGAGGAGGTAAAGCTGTTATTATAGCCTAAGGAATTTTGAATTATATATCAGGAAACCAACCAAATCAATCCTTCATAAATTCTTATCAGGTCAATATGAAACGTTTTCTAAAAGATTCTGGTTATAAACGAATCATTACACAAACTGACTAACCAACTATACCAAATGAATTGTATCTTTTAAAAATGGCTGCATTGTTAAACAAAATGCATGATTTTTCCCAGGCTGAACTACATAGGATCAAACATATTAAACATTCTTTATGTGCTTTTATCATATAAAGTGTTTTCATTTAGCTGAGAAAGGGTAAATATGTCATATATAGCAAGCCTAATGTTCTGTGCCAGAAGCCATACCTCAGACCCGTGGGAAATAATAGATTCTATGAGTATTTTTTATTCATGAATTTAATATAAATTTATTATAAAATTTACTGACTGGCAACAATATACATTAATGATTCTTTTCAAAGATAGTTTCCTGTTAATTTGTCAGAATGTTTTTGATAAGCATTGTTTTCTAAAATACATTTGTAATGTATCTTTTTAGGTAATTTTAATTCTCTTAAGCAGATAGGTTTTTTTCCTATAGATGATGACTGAAGTAATTTGTTTTGGATCCTGTAGATGAGGAAGTAAGACAGATATCTAGTTAAAAATTTTAAAACACAGTTTGTAAAATGGTATCCACCAAATACGAGTTGTGGTAAACCAGATAGATTTCAGTTCCACCAGATGCTCAGCAGAAAATCCCATCTCCTATTAAAAAGGCCCAATTTCTCAATTTCAAGAGAAATGGGGTGGATTCAGGTAGGGTTTTGATTTACAACACTAATGCAGTTCACCTTTGGGGGGGGAAGTTCTGGCCATTGCCTCTGACCTCGGCTCAGCCCTGAAATTCCAGAGTTTCTGGCCAGGGCTTGTTGGCATCTCCATCTTGACTTGACCCTGTCGTGCCTGCAAACCCCAGCGTCCTTCCTCGTGCCTCTGCACCTCCGTTTTCACAGCTTCGATTTCCGGTTGCTCTACAAGTGCCTTCGAGCTTTGATGAACTTGAAGCAATGGATGCTCTCGGCTCTGGGAGTTTGCAGTCGCGCAGCAGATACCTCTTTGTAAAGTCAGTAATTCTTCTGTAGTCAGTGTTTTATTGCTGCCCTAACCACCTAGCCTAAGTAATAGCAATACAACCTTACCGTTTAGTCAATAACTAAAACCAACCTGCAAGAGTGTAACTAACTCATAGGAGAGAGATGTGGTTTCGGGGCAGGCCCTGGCTGCGGCAGTTGTACGGGATAAGTGAGAAATTTTGCTTGAACGTCCTCCGTGAAGGGACAGCCTGGGCCGTGTGCTCTCCCCACTGTTTGCCCATGCAGGAGCTTTGCTTTCCACCTCACTTCAGTCCCCTCCTTCCCTCCCGCTCTTTCTTTCCTCTTTCTCTGATAACCATTACTGGACCAAAGTGAGAGAATAGTATTGTTTTGAGGTGTGAAAATTTTCTCTGACCTTTTAGATTTTGCCTATTTGTAAAACCACTCACCGAACAGTGATAATCTTACATCTATAATCAGATGCATAATCAACTATAGACCCAAACATGTTCACAGTGAAATCTGCCTTTGCGTTTCACTGCTCAAATAGGCGTTTATTTATGTTTGCTGCATTGCAAAGCCTGCGTCCCTAAGCATGCATCAGCACCGCATTTCACATGAACTCATTTGCTCATTCACTCATTTAGCATAATTTAACAAAAGGCATTGAGACCTACTATGTGCCAGGCTCTTTCTTGGCTCTTGATGGACGACATTCACCCTCACGCCGACACTGCTCCTTTACACCAAGCGGAGAGAGGCAGGCACACAGGCAGCGAACTCGACCTGGATAAGCAGGGAGCGGGCGGCTAGTGCCGTCCTCGTAGAGGAGACAGCAGCTCGCGGAAGGCAGCTAGACCTTCCCAG
Organism: Tolypeutes matacus; assembly: GCA_026826555.1. Classification (NCBI taxonomy): domain Eukaryota; kingdom Metazoa; phylum Chordata; class Mammalia; order Cingulata; family Chlamyphoridae; genus Tolypeutes; species Tolypeutes matacus. The sequence goes on from JAKSZT010054547.1 coordinate 1,003,653, forward strand.
GCAGGTAGGGGCACAGGTGTGAGTGCTGAGAAGAGCCTTGCGGGAAAGGAGGTCAGCACGTGGTGGGACGTTTGCTACAGATCATGAGATAATATCATCAGACTGTTACCACTAACTGCGGTCCATAGCATACATTTGTCATATTTTTTCCACACCCCCCTATTAGTAACACAGTACATCTTTGGCACTGATGCAAGAATATTAGAGTATTGCTGCTAGCTATAGTCCATAAGTTACACTAATTGTATTTTTCCCATGCTTCTCCACATTCCCACCACCTTGCAATACTGACACACATTTGTTCTAGTTCATAGAAAAACATTCCTGTATTTGTCCTATTAACCACAATTCTCTTCCACCTCTGGGTTCACTATGTTATTCAATCCCTGGATTATTCTCTAGTTTTCTTTCAGTTGACATTTACATCCCTAGATGACCCTTTCAGCCACAATTCTATTTATAAACCAGCCGTGTTAGTGATACTCACTATAATGTGTTACCATCAACTCTATCCATTTCTGTACTTTTAAAGTCAAGCTAATTAAAAATTCTACATGCATTAAGCATCACTACCCCTTCTCTTCCCTCATCCTATCTCCTAGCAACCTATACTCTAGGTTTTAATTCCATGTATTTATTATTCATATTTAGTTCATATTAGTGAGACCATACAATATTTGTCCTTTTGGCTTATTTCACTCAGCATAATGTCTTCAAGGTTCATCCATGTTATCATGTGGCCCAATTTCAGTTCTTACAGCAGCATAGTGTTCCATCGTACGTACACACCACGTTTTGTTCGTCCATTCATCAGTTGATGGATGCTTGGTCTGTTTCCATTTTTGGCGATTGTGAATAACGCCGCTATGAACACAGGTGTGCAGATGGCTGTTCGCATCACTGTTTTCAGTTCTTCTGGATTTATTCCTAGTAGATGGATTGCAGGACTATCTGGCAATTCTATATTTAGCTTCCTAAGGAACCACCAAACTGTCTTCCACAGAGGCTGCACTGGTTTCACAGTCCCACCAACAGTGAAGGAGTGCTTCTCTTTCTCCACATCTCCAGCACTTATTATTTTCTGTTTTTTAAATAATGTCCATTCTAAGAGGTGTGAGATGGTATCTCATTGTCGTTCTGATTTGCATTTCCCTAATAGCTAGTGATATGGAACATTTTTTCATGTGCTTTTTGGCCATTTGTATTTACTCTTTGGAGAAATGTCTCTTTAAGTCTTTTGCCCATTTTAAATTAGATTCCTTGCTCTTTTATGGTTGAGTCAGATAACAGTTTGAAGAATATGATCAGAAATTCATTTTATAGACCACCGTGACAGCAGGGTGGAGAATGGACGAGACGTGGGTAACCTCCGAGCCAAGCAGTGGATTAGGCCGCTGATGGACACACCACAGGCGCAGGGTGGCTGAACGCCTGAAGTCGGTCGGGCCGTTCGCGAGATCCCTGAGCACAGCCTGCCCTTCCTGCCTGTGCCAGCATCTTCCCGTGGGTTGTATGTGGAAGGAGCTCAGAGAACGCTGTCTGGACTTACTTCCTGAACTTAGGGCCTCTGTGATTTTTTCCCCTAAGGTATATATTTTTTCCCATCGAGGCTTTTCCATTTATCTGTGTGTTCTACTTCCCATACTTTCCTGTCTTCCTTCTCCATACTTACTTTTCCCACAAGACTTCAATTATTGAACAATGGGAATGAGCAGTGTTCTGTTGAAACTTGTATTTTAGGCTTGCATTTTCCTCTGACAGCTTGTACAGAGATGGCCTGGGCAGGTCCTGATGCCAGAGCATGTTGTCTTTAGTTTGGAGTCCCTGCCAAAACAAAAATGACTTCAAAATTCTTATTAATTCACAGAAATTACCAACCCTGTATGAAAAAGTGCATTTTTCTATCTTGCCCTGATCTAATATGTACTGAGAAATTCCTTCCTTCTTTCGCTGGGCAGTCACAATTCCTTCCTAGAGTGGAAATGTACAACCTTCTCAGATTTCTTTATGGTATTTCTTCAAGGGCAGTTTCATTTTTCCAGGAAGGCTTTTCGTATAGAACGATCTTGAATTGGGCTTGGCAATTAGAATGCTGTCTGAGCCGGGGAGTCTCTTACCAGCTTCCATCTGTCTCTGCCATGAAAACACAGGGATTTACCTAATTTTTTCCCTAAATAGCTATGCATTTGCTTTGTCTAGATAAATGCCAGATATCCCTAAATTCAGCTGAATGTTTTGATTTACAGCTGGATACGTGGATCATATCAACGTAGAAACTGTTGTAGAATTCCTTGATCTCTCCTGCCCAGGGTTTAAGCGCTGTGTTCCAGGGCACCGGTTTTGGCAGTGTTTGTAAAAGCTGATTCTGCTCCGAGCCTGAGAGCTCCTTGGGGCCAGGCCTTGTCCCTGGACCTTCCCAGCCCCAGGGTCTTGCACAGCCACGTATAGGCTCGGTTTGTGGGATAAATAGTCCAGATTTTCTACAGTCTTTCAAAAGAACTATTTTAGCTTTGTTGTGGTTTTTCATCTATACATGTGGTTCTTCTGATGTATAGAATTATAAACAGTGTATTTCAGATGTGGTTTAGTTAGGTGATGTAGTAAAATCTACATAGTAATTCCACTGGAAAATGTGCAGGTTAATTATTCATTTCTCATACTGTTTAATCCAGGCAGTGTATATATCATTTTGAGGTTTCTCTTTCATTCATTGATTTGATTTTTTAAATATATACATGCCTAAGAAACCAGGCAGTTGTAAGAAAATATTAATTTTACAAGGGAAAATTTATGAATCCATGTAACACAGAGTAAAAGGCCATATATAAGCTTTCCTTATTTTTTTTCCTTTTCTTCCATTGTGGAAGTTTTTAATCTGTTTTCCACAGGTAATGATGGTTCAAAGTTCAAAAAGAACAAAAGGGAATACAGTGGAAAGTATATCTTGTTGCACCCCTGAGCCCCAGGTAGCCAGTCACTTTGAATTCTTCTAGAGACATTCTATACACTTACAAGCAAATGTGCAAAATATGTACATATGTAAACCTGCACAAGCAAATGTGCATACATGGATACATATATAAACCCGCACAAGCAAATGTGCAAAATATGTACATATATAAACCAAATATGTCTTTTATATATGTACCAACAATAACGCTGGCACAATCAGAAGCATTCTTAGGCATGCTGCTGCTTATCACTTAAGATATCTTGGCCCATTTTGCATATCAATTCATCTTTTTGTTTATTTTTAATGGGAAGAATGTAGACGGGGAGGAAAATATGCTTGAGCCCTTTAGGAAAGTTTGAAATGTTTCCATGTGCAATAGAAATATTTCTTGCCAATCAACAAACTGACAGCTGCAAGAATGTTTCACTTTCTAGCCTGGAGCTCTCCATTAGAAATATAATGTGAGCCACATAAAAGAAGCAGGTGAAATGAATTTTAATATTTTATTTAATACAATCTATCTATAATCTTACCTTTTCCACATGTCATCAACATAAACAATTACTGATATATTTTGCGTCCTTTTTTCTTCCACAGCCTCTGACATTTAAAGTGTTTTTCGCCCTCACAGCACATCTGTTTGAACGAGCCACAGTTCAGACGCTCAGTGGCCACATTTGGCTCGGGGCTGCTGCATTGGCTAGTGCAGTTCTAGACCTTCTTACTTACTAGTGGTTTTTAAACTAGATACGATTCCTGCACGGAAATCTAAATTTTAACTGATAGCATTCGATTTTGAAATGAGCTTGGAGATGGTGCAAGTTCAGATTTTCTTTTAAACTGAAATACTGGGCCACATGCTTGCTGTAGTGTTTGCGTCTGATGGTGCAATGCTCTTTCAGGCCGCCACGTGATCAGGGTCTGTGGGCCCCTCTCTGCCCACCCCTTTCACGGGTTAGTAGGCCTCCTTGTCAGCACAAGACCCTAATTCCTGCTGTTTAGGGCACACTAACAAAACAAATTCCTGAAAACAATAAAATGACTTAGTGTTTCTCTTTTTAATTGGTGTGACCACGCTTCGGAAAAGCCCGTGTTTCTTATTTTAACCAGAGATTGCATTGAAAATGTGCAAAATGTATCCTACCAGTTTTAAATGGTAGAATTTCGTGACACCACATATAGATCGTCTTGTAGTTTCTCTTTCAAAGGGGGTCCCATTGTTTACTTGCGCCCAGAATAAGGGAGAAGATAAAGGCAATACTGAATAAACCATGCCACCCTACAAATTGGAGTCACTCAACAGATAATGCAGTGATTACTGGACCATCTGATGATCACAGCCCCATCAGCATTTTTATTTTGTTTTATCTTTGTTTTGGTTCTCTGCCCCTCTTCTGTCAGGTATTCCTGTCCAGAACTTGCATTTTATTCAAAGATTCCATATTCTAAACCTGAACATTGTAGCAAAATAAGCTATGACAAAAGGATGGAATAATTTAGTTGGTGAAAATCAACATTGAAGCAGGAATGTGCAGTTAAATTCGCTCATATTTATCAGTCCATGTTGCCTGTTTTAGTATTATGTAATTTTTAAAGCGTTCTTAAAATTTTATTGAACCTGTGAACTAGAAATTTCCTTGCTTAAATCCTAAAGGGACCTTTCTCTACTAGAGCACGAAGTGAAAGGAAATCTACTTGTCTGATACTCTTAGTTTCTCCACATTCAGGGCGAAAGAGGTCAGGCCACATGCACGTGCACCACCTGCAGGCAGCTGTGCTGAGACAGAGGCCCCAGCAGGCGCTGCACCGGAGGGCAGGGAGAGGGGCAGGTGGGCCGAGGCCTGGCGAGGCCCCGGCTGCCCCGGGAGTGAGCGCCTCCTTCCTCCTCCAAACCTGCCCAGACGCCGCTTTCTAGCTCACACACACGCGCACACACACTCTCTCACACAACCGACTGGCACTTGCAGCCGCGGTGCCCACCTCGACTTCCCCTTCAGACCCACCGAGGCAATCAGCCTCCGTCTCAATGACAAACTCGTCCAAGTACACAGCAGAACGGTGTGCTTTCTGTCTCTCCACCTGCATGTGCCCGTGCCCCCTGCCCAAGCCGGAGAGCAGCCCTCGTCCCACCGCCTCCAGCCGGCTGGCCTGCCGCACCTGGGCCATGGCTCTTTGGCGCCTTCGTGCCAGGGAGTCGGACGCGGCAGCCATCTGCCTTCGTCTCACCAAGCCCTGCACACAGAGGGGCTCCTGCCGAGCAGCAGGGCCTCCCCCGGTTGCGCCCCAGGGGAAGTGGGCACCAGCAGCCTCTGCCGTGCTCCCAGCACCTAGCCTCCCCTGCCAGCACCAGTCTGCTGTGCCGACCATTCGCCTTCGCCGTGACCACTCGACTACCTCTAGTATGAAACCCTCTGCGCATAGGCACGCTGGGGCGGCACAGCCACACTGCGCTTTCAAAGGGACTCTCCCTGCCTGAAAGAACTCTAAGAAAAAATATCAAGAAAAAGCCACAGCTGGGTCCACAGGGAAGCTGTTCTCCCGCTCAGCCAGCGATTCCTCCTGGCCACAGATGGGTGTAGATGTAAAGGAGAGACCACAGGGCAGAAAGCCTTTCCCCAGCTCCAAAAACGCTCCGATTCCATGAATACAAATTATTCTCTCCATGATTGGGACTGGAGCTCATCGTATAAAATCCATGTTTCTAAATGGACTTGAAAATAAATGTGTTAAAATATCTTAGCACCATCAATAAAAATGAAATGCCAGGTATCCGATACATAAAACACGGTTTCTTGACACCTTAAAGTATCTCTGTGTTATGAACTGACTGTACAAGACAGGGAAGAGTAGTTTCCGCATTCGTGCTGAATTCTTGCAATGTGCCAACACCTTAATTTCCTTCTTAAAACACATGGGATCCCATTCCTAAAGGCATACCTGTACTTTCACACTGCACATGGATGGGGTCACTGATTTAACTCAGAAATGCCTCTCTGGTGCCCATCCCCATGGCAGCCTCCCAAACTCCCGTGAGGCACCAGGGAACACTGCGGTGGACCTTGCTGACGGGTGAAGCTGCCTTCAGGTGCGTTCCTGCGCCCCAGCGAGCTGTGTGGGTCTGAAGGAGCAGCCCGCCCTCGGCTGGGAACAGACCACTAAAGCGGCCTGCGCTCGCCAGTCCCTATTCCGTTGTTTCAGATGATAGAGCGAAAACGCAGTGCCACAGCAATTCCCGACGGCCACGTCAAGTAGCCCAGTCTTTAGACTTGCGCCTCTAATCAACTAGGACAGACCCACAGTGCCCTGAGCTCGCTGGACGGCCTGCTGGCCTGTCTTGGCCACTTCTTTACGCATCTCTCGGTGCTTGTTCGGCTCTTAGTGCCTGAACGTGTTTCCTCATACCTGAATGGTATGAGAGGAAGAAAGAAAAGAAAAGGCACAACCTGAAAAGGTTGTCTTCATTCTTTCCTATTGTTTACTTTAAAAAAGGTAGTTCATAAAGATGTCAAATTCTTTGTTGTTTAATTGTCACCTCTAGGACAAAAATAAAGTGACTGATAGACTCTCATCAGACACGTATCTAACGTTTGTATGAATTGTATGTGGAAAAGGTGAGATGGTTTAGGCTTTAATCGTTACAGGACCCCAGAGATTTTTTGTGCACTGGAGGCTACTGAGACCTCTCCGTGTCCCCAGCGCACACGCCTTTGGAGCTGGCCTCTCCGTAATTGCGTTAGTCAGTGAACGTGCTCAAGAGTTGGACGAGATTCGATGGCTACTCTTAAAATTAAGAGAAAAAAATTCTATAAATTAAAAAACTTGGATTTAAAAAGTTATATTAAATACGTACATTTATTTTTCAGGATAATGATCTAGAGCAGGATGCCCTTTTAACTAAACTTAGGTCTAACAGAGAGAATAGTTGGTACTTTTTGTTGAGGAGACAAGGACTTTTTGCTGCTCGGAAGCTGATCATCTATTTCAAGTTTTGCTCTAAACTGAGCTTTGCCTTCCAGTTCTTCATTGCACTTAAGATTATGTCTTGTTGCAAATAGATAACCAGTGTGTGATTACTTTGCCTCATAAGAACTGAAATTATAAGTTTAGAGTAGGAAGTGGTGCCATTTGTTTCTGGTCACGTCCCAGTGATCTTAAATACCTAATTCTGGCTTTCCAGACAGTCCCGCTCCACCTTTGTTCAAAGAAACCTTTTAAAAAACAAGTACAGTGTAGTCGTTCGCTCTGAGCATTTAGTTATGGTACAAGCCACTATATAATAACAGAATCAGTTAAACATAATTTTTTTCTCTTTTTATGCACTACTTGACATCAAAAGCAAAAAGAGGTAAGTTGGCTGTGAACCTTTAGGCAAACCTTGTTTTTCTTAATAGTTTATTCCTGAATATCTTTGCTTCAATTGAATTTCTGCAAGTCAAATACTTTTACATTACGAAGCTTGTCACTGAAAATCCTTAGTCATTTCTTTGAAAAATAAATATCTTCAGTAAACTTAGATAGTAAAAATATCTAAACATACTGCTTATACTTTAACTGAGTTATATTTATAGTTTAATTTGCTTGTGTGGACATAGTACATTTTGAAACACTTGGTTTAGTTTTGGGGTTTGTGAATTATTTCTACCCTACTCCCAAAATGTGGATTACATGTTTTAAATAGTTCCTCTTTTCTTTAAAAAAAAAAAAAAAAAAAAAAAAAGACAAGCCAAGAAACACCTGACATTGGTGAAAGTCTGCACTTTCCAGATCCATTGCTTTCCAGAAGAGGATACCCTGAGCTTCCCAGGATATTTTTTAGTGTTGACTTTTTTTTTTTTTTTAAAGGAGATACTGGGGATTGACCCTGGGACCTCATATGTGGGATGCAGGTGCTCAACCACTGAGCTATACCCACTCCCCAGTGTTGATTTTTTGAGATAATAAAAGATAATGAAAAAATATTCCATAAGAAAATCAAACACATTTCACCGAGTGGTGTCTCATATTTTTCTTGTTTGCAATATATTTTTATGATTGATCTCTTTAGTGGGTTCCTGGTTTTAGTATGTTTAACTTATTTCTCTTTTGTTTCTTTCTGATGATGCTCTATCCTGGTATTTCAAAAGCATAGCTGGTCTTCATCTGACACATTGTATTATTGATTTCACGTGGCAGAAGAGACCACCCTCCCACCTTGAGTTAATTCTGTGCCAGCTGGCATTGTGGGAAGTCCATTCTGAACAAAAGGTTACTTCCTGAAAGGTGTTTAATTGGTTGTAAACATCTGGTAGCAAAATGTACTTTTACCTCTTGGTGCCACTGTACTTAATTACCATCTGCCCCTTTTACCTCCTGACTCTTTCCTACCATAGCCTGTTGATTATACACTAGCATAAGAAGCAGAAACTGTCTCTACTGCAGGGCATATTTATATTTCTTTTTTCCAAGAATTGAAGTGAAAATAGACTTTTCTACGACGGTTGATTTATTCAGCTACGCATATGTTTATCAGGAGAACAAATGGAAAGCTAGGTGAAAGTTTTTATCTAATCTGTAATCACTGAAAGTCTGAAAATGCTCCTGCTTCTTAACAAGTTGTGTTCTGATTCTACATTGTTGAAGACAATTTTAATGCTTGCCACCAGAGTGTGATAAACCACATGCAGAACCAGGTGCCTTTTAATATTTGTGACCAGGTCTTTATTTTTACATTGTTTATATTGAAAAATTTTCAATGTGTTTCAACATTTCTATTCTTGTCCTCTGGAAAATTTTAATGAGTGCTGATCATTTCTAACTAATAAACATACACTGGACTTTGCTGTGTTAAACACAGATGTAAAGAGGAGTCTGAGAGTCTGGTATTATAAATTAGCAAGAGGTTGGAAATTACGCTTACTCTTATCTGTGAGTCCTTTCAGAGAATCAAATTCATATATTCACAGGGTATGTGATATGTCTGATGAAAAGGGATGAGATAGCCATCTCTGGTTTGACTATAAACTGCTAAAGCTGTTCACAGCTAGCCATTGTTATTATGCCATTAAATTCATCCATTAGGTCTTTAAAAATATTTCAGGTTTTCTTAACTACTGTTAATATTTATTTAAATGTTTCTACCTCATGTTCTTCTTATTTTTCTTTATATAATGTTTCTATCACAAATTTTTCTTGCTTTTTCCTCAATTCTCTACTCTATTCCTGTCTTTCTTCAGTTTGTGTGTATTGGAGCCCACTGACTATTTAAATGTTCAAGTTGTTACTATAAGGATAATGTATTTGATGCTTCTTTTCATTAACATTTCTGTTCGTTCACTAACATGCTATTAATCATTTTGTAGATTTAGTGAGGAATAATTCAGTACTAATGTCATTTGGCACACATTAAAGAGTGGCAGTAAAATGTTTTTCAAGATAACTTTTTACATCAGTTATTGATTAAATAATAATTGATAATCTGCCTTCACTAAATCGACTTTAAATTTTTTATCAGATGATGTTTCCTCTTGCTAGAAGGCTGTTGTCATGGTGAGAGGAATGTGTAAATTATCCACTGTTCCTTCTTCAAGTGGGTTGATCCCACAGTGGCATTAAGAAAGGAATAATGAACGAATGAACCCGAGGATCTTTTGTGGAGGGTGGAGTCCAGTACATCAGCAGGTATTTTGCAAATCCCTGAAAAAACTACTGCGGGGAAACCGAGGCCCAGGCAGGTCCTCCCTGCTTTCAGGGCGCCGCATCGCGTGGAGGCAGATTCACTACTGCACAGAAAGCAGCGGCCTCTGCAGGAAATGCAGGGGGGAGAGAGACGCCAGAGGACTTTCACGGAGGCAGACGTTTCCTCCTGGGGTCTCCGGGATGGAAACTGAAACTCGTTTTTCCGAGGTAGAGGCACGAGAAGAGCATTTCAGATGAATGGAACGACACAGGGGAGGCTTGTGAAACGCATTCCCCACGGGATCTGCTTTGGCCTCTTACTTCATTCACTCCCTGTCTCAAAGCCGAAAGCCCCCGTGGCCCCAGGGCCTCGTGCCTTCGCCCCCGTCTGATCTGAGCAGTGTCTGTCGGTGGCTGCTGGGCGGGCGCCGGCACAGGCTTTCTCCCAGCGATGGCCACACGGACCTGGGAGACGGGTGCATATTAGCCCCCTGGGCAGAAAAGCCGCGGCCCGGGGTGCTCAGCGCCCTGGCTGCCCTCAGCTCCTGGCTGGCTCTCTGCTGGACTCGGTGCCCCGTGCCGACCTGGAGAAAGGAGAGGAGAGAAGCAGAGAGGACGGCGAGCAAAGCGAGTGGGCGGGCAGGGAGCCCCGAGCCCGTCGCCGCAGGCGCGTCCCGGCAAACGGGGACAGTTTCGTGGTGTGCTTGCCACGCAGTCCCGTGACTGTAAAACCCTCGCTGAACACCCGAGTGTGCCCACGAGTGTGCCCGAAGTAATTAGGGACGGCACCTTTGTGCTGCTGTTCTCGAGTAGTCAGAATTGCTGAGATTGGGAGGTTTCTAATAATCACGCAATTTGCCCTCACCTCAGTGCACAGTGAATAGAAATTTGTATTTTCTGCTAACATAATTACTCAGACTTCACATTCTACCATCAGTTTAATTCTGTCCAGGACTGCTCATTTGACCGCTTTCACTTCTCTCTAAAAGCCTTTTGCTAAGAAAGACGTCTGTGCTGAGATTTGAATGTGGCTTTTTGCTCACGACGTGTGCTTCTGGCCTTTGTATGTCTGATTCTTTGAGTTCCCTTGGATTAAAACATATTTATTTATTTCAACCCCAGGACTGTTTTAGCTTTTAGAAGAATCTAAGAGAACTTTTGCCATTCTTGGTTGATTTGGATTAAAGAAATAGTCTCGGCAGAGAAAGAGGCTGCACTGTGCTGAGGGGCGAGCGTGGGAGGCGGCGGCGTGGCCTCACGTTCTGGAGTGAACCACTTCCACGAGATCCTCAGATCCTCAGCGGTGAAACAGGCCTAGTATTGCCACCAGCACCAAGTGGCTCTTCTGAGCATTAAAAAGCTGCTGTTCACTGTAAAAGTCACACAAAAAGTGGCCCAATATAGACTCATTGGACTCCCAAATTCTGTTTCTAAAATTTCTAAAATTATAATAAAACAAAATCCACCTCGTTGTCTTTTTCTAAGGCATAAGGAGCTGCTGCGAGTGGAATGCTCAGTGCCAGTAAATGTTAGGGGCGTCACTACTTCTCATCCTTGCCTCTTCCCCCTCCGTCCCTTCCGTCAGCTCTTCCTTTTCTGTCCACTCCCCAAAATCCCAGTTAGTGAATGCTCAGGAAGGACGAGATAAGGAACTAGCAGAGGTGGTCCCGGGTTTGATAGGTAACTAGGAGGAAGGGTCTTAGGACAGCTCCTAACTGCGGGCAGCCTCTAGTAACTGGACTTTCCCGTTCTGTTAATCATCTGCCCTTATGGGAAGGTCTTTAATGAATATTGACTATTTATGGTTCTAATCAATTTGTGAATAACAGCAGTGCGCTCTTCTATAACAGCAGTTTCTCCAGTGGGCAGATTTAATAATTACGCCTATATTTCAATGATTAAGCCTCTCTTTTGAAAAACTGTCTTGGAAAGGGTGTATCAAGTTAACAAAGATCACGTGTGTCTCACCAGGAGGCACGTTTGTGCTTCTGTCATTAACCTCCGTTTCTCCTGCCTGTTTTTGAGGATATAAGTTGCCATCTTCAAAGGAAAAGGAAAAAGAAGGAAAGGTGCTTTTAAAAATCATGGGGCGGGCCCTCGCGGCGCCGGGTGGGATTGGAGACCCTGCGGCCGCAGACTGGGGCAGTTTTCCGCCTTGCAGGCGGCAGCGCAGGAGAGGCCCCGCGCGCTCTGGTCGGCAGTGTGGAGAGGCCCCGCGCGCGCCCTGGTCCGCAGTGTGGAGAGGCCCCCCGCGCGCCCTGGT
>JAKSZT010054547.1:1015532-1033035 GCA_026826555.1 Tolypeutes matacus
GCGGGCGGAAAAAAAAAACCATGGGTTTGTAGAAGACGGAGGAGAGCGGTCTCAGGAAGAAACAGAATACGGACGTAAGAGCTGTGAAAAATGGGTGTTTCAGGAGACATGCGATGTAGATGCCGTTTTTATACAATGGAAAAGAAAGACGTTCTTCTAAACTGTTGGCCAACAAACTTGGAGCGAGATTCTAGAAACATGAGTTTCGTATGCTTAGTAGGTAAGAGAATGCTGGGAGACAGGTTGTCTTCCAGGTTGACTTTCGCTAGACTGCCTGCATTCTCGATTTCCTAAGATCGGGGACAGGGTTAACATAGTGAACTCTGGCAAACACCTAACCGAGTATTTTATAATACTTCTGGGCCAAATAGAGAAATCGATTCTAGATGATGATTAATTGTCTGCATTCATGACTGGATGAATGATATATTCAAACGGTCCAAATTTGGGGAGTGGGTGTAGCTCAGGCATTGAGCACCTGCTTCTGATGTAGGAGGTCCTGGGTTCAATCCCTGCTACCTCCTAAAAAAGAAGGTCCACGTTCATAGACTGACATTTATGAAACAGGGTTTCTACCTAGCCTAGGCCTGCTACTAGTTGATAATGCTAGACAAAATATCAAGGCCATGCTTATCACATTTTCTAATTTGGGAGAGAAATAAATGGGATAGGAAGTTGCTATTTAGATGACAAAAGAGGAACCAAAAGATACAATGGGTGGGAAAAGATGAACTTTATTGGGGATGGCATAAAGCTAAAACCATGAAGTCTTACACCGGTGGCGGGAGCATGGCTGGAGAGGACCTCTGTGCGCCAAGTGATGCTCGTCCTGAAGCAGCAGGTGGTGCGGCTGCTGGCGCCACCTTCTCGCCCACGGGCTCACTTTGTGAGCACTCGTTTTAGGAGCTGCACAAACCAGAACACGTCCAGAGAACAAGTAGGAGAGTGAGCGAAGTCGAAATCATGTCTTAGAAGGAATAATGGAGAAAATTTGGATTATTTGGCCCGAGGAAAACTGCGGGGAGAGAGGACAGTTTTCTTGGGAACGCGAGCAGCGCCTGGAGGAGTTTGTGGTCACCAGGGAAGGAGACGCGGTGTGGGAGATAGGATCTTGTGTACAGACAGGCTGCGTTGGTTCTCAGGTCAGGAAGACAAGGGAGTGAGGTGCTCCCTGGAGGTTTGCCGCGAGGAGCTGCTGCGCTGCCTCCCACAGGCGTCTGGGCTCGCCTGCAGCTCCCCCCCCACAGACCCACTTTCTCCCCCAGGCCCCCACCTGCCGTGGTGACCGGCTGGAGCCAGGTCAGAGGGGTCCCTCCCGCCAGGCAGCTGCCATGGCTTCGGGGACGCCCTAAGGGCTGCCTTGAAAAGTGAAAACTAGGAGGCGCCTGAGGGAAACATCTGGCAAGACTCTCCCTGCCAAGGACGTCTGTTCTGTGCAGCCACCTCTTCTTACGAGCTGGGCATCCCCCATCCCTGTGCCTATGTCCCGCTTTGTGTTTTTGAGGTATTTAGTTGCCTTCAAATCAGTTTCTCAGTTGCCTGGTGGATTCTTCTATTTCTTTGACTCCATGACCCTGAGGTTTCCAGGAGGTGTCTGGTGTCGATTTGAGAGGCAACTGATATAATGCTTAGAAAATGGGCCTTAGCATCAGAAAAGCCTACGTTCCAACCCTTGTCTTGCCACTTCCTGGCTGTGTGCCTTTGGGCGAGGAAATCTATGTGGTGGTCATGTATGACTTTAGCCCACGGAAGTGGTGGAGCCCCTACTGTGATGCCCAGCGGGAAAGGCCCTGAAAATGTTAAAGGAAAAGAATCTAATTTTCCTCCTTATAGGATAGTGAGAATGATAACTCCAGAGTATTGCTAAGACTTAAAACAAATAACTTGGGGAGCGGATGTGGCTCAAGCGTTGAGCACCTGCCTACCATACGGGAGGTCTCAGGTTCAGTTCCTGGTGCCTCCTAAAAAAAGAAAAACATGCAAAAACAAAAGATAAAACCAACTCAGGGGAGCAGGTGTGGCTCAGTGGTTGAGCACTGGCCCCCCACTATGAGGTCCCAGGTTTAATCCCTGGCCCAGGGGAGATGGGATGGGGTGGGATGGGATAGTTCCTAGGGGAAACTACGTTGTCTTGATTCAGTAAATATTTTCCTACCTTATTCTCCTTCTCTTTTAAACCTTCTCTTCTATTGAAGAGTGTGACGCAGGAATATTCTTCCTGTGCACAGTAAGACAGGCTTATTCATCCCTCCCCTTGAGGCACTAACAATTTCTTGAGTATGCTTTAACATTCTCGTGCTTGGGACCTTATAATATAGACTTACAGTGTTGTACAATTCTGAGCATTTCCAGTAATCACTTTAACTGATTCATGATAAATATTTTTGTTAAGAGAGGCCATAAACAGCTTGTGGTTGCTAAGGTCACTAGGTAACGACTTACGTTTTCGGTGTCAGCTTAGATCTCGCCCCCTCTGAGCTCGCTGTGCTTCTGCTATGAGCCTGCAGCTGTCCTTTTTCGGAGGCAGTGCAGTGACGTGTCTGTCAGGTGAGGTAAGGACGGCCTTTGGAGTGCACACTGCTCGGTCCAAGCCCCAGCTCCGCCTTAGTGGACTTTGGCAGGTTCTTTACCCAAGTCCCACTTCCTCATCTGTCAAATGGGCTGAGAGGGTTAGCGGCGTTGGTGCCTATTAAGCACCTACACGGCGCCTGGCACGTCACGCGATGAGTACGTGCCAGGCGCTGCCAGGCCCTGCGTGTTGAACGTGCTTGCTGCCCACATCGGGGGGTCTGGGAGGCAGAGGACGCGTCTCCTCTGTTCAGCTTCCGCCCCCACGGCCACCCAGCTCTGGCACTGCAGGACTTTGGTCACTGCATCCTCGAGTGGTCGAAATGGACTCACGGTGGCCCGAAGAGGTTTGGCAAACCTCCTCCTTAGGTCGCAAAGTTGTCATCAGTCACCTTGACATACCTGTCATCAAACTCAAGGAGATGAGGCCAAGTTCCTAAGAGGGAGGCCAGCAAGGTAGATCCTGCCAGAGCAGGTGAGGCACGTTGGCGGGAGCTCGCCGCCCAGAGCCCCTCGGCGCTGAGGGCACGCGGGTGGGAGCTCGTCGCCCAGAGCCCCTCGGCGCTGAGGGCACGCGGGTGGGAGCTCGTCGCCCAGAGCCCCTCGGCGCTGGGATTCTCCCAGCCTCCCATGATACTCCCTTCGTTTTACACAATACTTCCTAGTGCACGTGGGCTGCTCAGCTGGCTGGAAGTGGACGTGGCTGGGGGCTGTAGATGCGAAGGTGCATCTAGAAGACGAGTGAGCCAGAGCTTTTTCGTGTCACCATCTTATGTGTGGAATTTGATTTTTAGGCTTTAAGGACAACACTTACTAAGTGCTTATAAATAATAAAGACACCGACACACAAATGTGGCCAGAGGTGATGTTACCCTAAAGGAGGAGAAAGTGCTATTTCACTAACCGGGTGAGGAACCATATCCACCACATTTAAACACTAAGGGCGGGCGTGGTCTGCTCGCCTGCGTTTAAATTTCACCACAAAGCATGCTTTGAGTGATAACTTCACGACTGCAGTCTAATCTAAGTGAGAAACAGAGAAGCTGAGGCTGGAGCTACCCCATACCCCGGGGCTGCTGGGCCAAGCGCTGCCCGGCCTTAGGGCCAGCCTGTCCGTTGTCATCCCTTGCGTTTACCCAGATACGCCATGTGGGGGCAGCGCACGCCCGGTTAAGTGAGGCAGAACTGCCACCCGCACCTGGTATTGGCCTAAATCGCCACGTCCTTAGGAAAGCCATAGAAAGAGAGAAAAAGGAGCACAAGCATTTATATCGGTTAAGACTCTGAGTTTCTACAAAAGGGAATCCTTCGAGCTAATCGCTGCAAAATTGGCAGAGTTAAAAAAGAAAAATTCCCCAAATTTGAGAAAATGTGTTACATTTGAAGGACTTAATGAGTGTTATAATCTGAACAGGAGCTACTCAGAAAGAACCAGGTCTTATCATTTCTATCAGTAGTCAATGACTGATAAGACGAGCGGCAGACAGAGCCTGGCTGGCGTTCTGCTTGGCAGTACGGAGAGCTTCACTGTGTGGCCAGTGTCTCGTAAGAAGCATCTGCAGTTTTCTTGAATTTCGATATTCTGGAATTACACAGACAGATTTTGTTTAACAGGATATACTGGTTTTAGAACTTGTGATTTTTAAATATAAACTTTTCAAATGTAAATTTCAATAGCCCCTCAGTGATTCAAGGCTATAAATCCAGAATTTGTGATAATTTGGCTTAAATGTTATCTGCGTAATATATCGGGAATCATTTGCTATGCAAATACATAGGCTGAGCAATTAGCAAGAGGAACTGCTTCAATTATTTCAGAATCATTGAATTTTTAAGTCTAATTTTAATGTTTTTTGCAAAATGTTTTTTCACAAGTGTAATTTATACATTCCAAACCGGCTTTCTGGGTGATTCTAGGACGGCCAGTCTGGGTCCGCTGAGCAGACCCTGCTTCGCTTACCTCGGAGCACCCAGCTCGGCCTCTGGGCAGACATGCTCAGTAGCTCCTCTGCTGAAGCAGGAGCTTTACTAGTGGGCGCTTTGTGGACCTAGTGTGAGTTATAGTTTGTGACTTCAAAGTCGTAAAAGCAAAAGTGGATTCCCCATTAGTCCAAGTCGGCTTCTCTCAGCCTATGCTACAAGTAACGTACTGTAGGATAGCAACTCTAAGATTTCTGCCAGCAACTCATTTGGGATAAATAAAATCTGTTTTCAGAAAACTAGAAGGATGATTTCCTGCTCGATGTCATTCTGCTAAACACGGGGAGACCGGCTTGCTTGCTGCTCTCCGTGCCCCCCGTGTGCCCGGCTCCGGGCGTATGTGTGACAGGGAAGCCAGCTGCCTGGGCAGGTTCAGTCCACGGCGCCTTCCATCACACTGGCAGACCCTTTACTCCAGATGGATCCAGCTACCCAGCCAGGAAAGGCAAGCTTGCCGCAGTGTCCTCGAGGGATCCCACTGCTGATTCACTCATCTTCGTGTTCCTAATTTTCATAATTCCATATTTAGTAGAGGGAGAAAAGCCCTGTCTTCTCGATTGGCATCATTCCTGAAATTAGCCGAGAGGGCCCGTGTGAATGCGCACTCCTCACTGAATCTCTCCAGCAGCGGCCGTAGGCTTCGCTCTGTCGCTAGCACCTGCTCGGTCGTCTTTGTGTACATGTCTAATTTATCAGTTTCTCGTAGATTGTCAGCAGCCTGCTGCCTCCATACCGCCACAGCGCCCACAGCTAGCCGCGAGCCAAGACCGCCCGCCCGCCAGGTAACGCACTTCCTTTCCCTTCCCCCAGCCGCATGTCAGACCCCGGGGCCCAGCCGCCCCCACAGGGGCCCAGCAGCCCCCACGGGGCCCAGCAGCCCCCACGGGGCCCAGCCGCCCTCACGGGGCCCAGCCGCCCCCACGGGGCCCAGCCGCCCCCACAGGGGCCCAGCCGCCCTCACGGGGCCCAGCCGCCCTCACGGGGGCCCAGCAGCCCCCACGGGGGCCCAGCCGCCCCCACGGGGCCCAGCCGCCCCCACGGGGGCCCAGCAGCCCCCACGGGGGCCCAGCCGCCCTCACGGGGCCCAGCCGCCCTCCCCACCCCCTGACCCCTATGTGTGGTGAGACGCTGCCACAGTTTATTCCGAGAATGGACAGCAAAACCCCCACCAGGTAGCCTGACGTGGCCAATGCCAGAGCCAGAGTGGACTTTACTGACCGTTAGCGGCCTCCAGGCTCTGTGAGTAAGTGGTCGTGTCAGCTCACACCTTCCGGAAGATAAAGCCTGGAATGGTCAGCATGTGTGCCCTGCTTTTCCTGTGCTTTGTTTGGGTGTGGGTTTTTTTGGGCCTTACCATGTATTTCTCAGATAAGTAAACAGGAAGGATGTGGAGCATCTCTGCTGTCCCAGGACAATTTATAGCAGTGTTTCCATTTTCTGTCCACTCTGTACCCTCTTTGGAACTGAAACTGAAAGATGGAGAAAACATGGTAATTGGCGTTCAGGGAGAACATTTGCCGGGACAGTGCCCTTCATGTGTGATTTGCTGGTGGCTTTTAAAGTCGGGTTCACACAGTCTCTGACACCACCTGGAGACTCTGCTGACAGTTTCTATTTCCTCTTTAGCCGCGTTCACCAGCGCTGTTAGTTACGCACACTCCACTCCCACCCCCAGTAGGAAATCTGGACAAGTAAGCATCAACTCCCCGCTCTCTGCCCAAGTCTGTGTCCTGGTCACTAGTCTTCTGGACTCTGACTCTGGGAGGTTGCTTGTTATAACCAGCTCATAACAGTGAGATCAGACAGCATTTGTCCTTTTGCGTCTGGCTTGTTTCACACAACCCAGTGCCCTCAAGGTGCGTCCACGCTGCCACGTGCGTCAGGACGCCGTTCCTTTTCGTGGCTGAGCAGTACCCCGCTGCCTGTGGAGACCCCTCCCCGTCCTTCCACTCATCTGCTGAGGAACAGCTGAGGTGCCTCCGCCTTTTGGCAGCCGGGAACCACGCTGCTGTGGGCATCAGCGTGCAGGCGTCTGTTCGCGTCCCGGCTCTCAGTTCTGTCCGTAGACCTCGCAGTGGGGCTGCTGGATCACACGGTGGTCCTTTACGCCGCTTCCTGGGGAGCTGCCAGGCCGCCCTGCGCAGCGGCTGCCCCGTCCTGATTCCCACCAGCAGCGAGGGAGCGCGCCTTTCCTCCACATCCTCCGGCACGTCTCCCTTTCTCTTTTTAACCCAGGTCTAGTCTTTGCTCTGACGAGGCTTGGTTAGGACGAGGACATGCACACAGTCCTTGCTTTGTAGGATTTTCTGCTCAGTGTTCTCTCCTTACGTAATGTCTGTGTAAAAAGTAAGTAGGAGAAGCACAAACGTGCTTCCAAGTGTGTCTGAGGAGTGGACGTCAGTGCAGGCCACAGGCGGTCAGGGTAGGGCCCGGGGAGTGCAGGGCCACAAGTCCAGAACACAGGGGCAACCGAAGCCCAGGTGTGGCCCGGCCTCACGGGGCTGGGCGCCGAGCTCGTTGGGTAAAGGCCCCGACCGAACAGACCCGAGCACAGGCTCCCGCTTGTCGTCTCAGGCCGCTGCTCCCACCACTTCCAGCAACAGAATTTTTGCTTCTGGAAGGTTCTTTGCCCTCATACCAATGTCATTTTATAACAGTGGACAATTGTAATGGCCTGGCTTCGAATCCCGCCTCTAACACCCACTAATTGCACGCTGTGGGCAAACTGCTTTGGGAGCTGGGACTCTGTGTCCTCACTGTGGAGCGGGGAAAGAACAGGCATTGGGAGAGCTCGGGAGGCCCAGGCACCGCCAGGCACCCCAGCAGCTGCTCCCCAAGGCCTTGCGGGGCCTGGGGCACGTTCATAGCCTCTCAGATTCGCTTGGGCCAAGAGGGGCAGAGGAGGAGAAATGAAAGGGCTGAGAGAATCTTTTCAAGTTCAATTTTATTTCCTCTTGCTCTCCTTCCCAAACCAGTTAGACTCACCAGTGACATTCCCCAGGTCTGTCTCTTCTGAGAGTGCTGGATTTAAGTCGCTGGCTGCGTCCCCACAGATTCAGTTTACTGAATTACAGATGGCTCCGGCTTCTACTCCCTGAATCCAGGCTGGCCCAGAGTGGACGGTCGCTGTTGCGCGTCACTGTCCACGAGTGATGAAGCATGCACAGACCTGAAAAGCTCTTTTAAAAGTTGCCGGCATGATCGCTGGCTCTCTCCACCCACGTCCACTCCCAATGGACTGAAGTTAGGCCCTCACTGCCCCTTTCCTTCTTCCTGGCAGCAGCGCTACCAGGAGCCCACATTTGCGCTCTCACCCCCAGACCAGCACCTGAGCCTGGCGGCTCCAGCCCGTTCCTCCCAGCACCCACCCAGCAGCGCCGGCCAGCAGAGGGGGCGCCCCCGCTCAGCATTTGACCCCCCACATCGACTCTTTATCACGGAATTGAAAGGGACATTTGTTAAATGAGGAACGTGAGAAAACTTGCTAAGAAGGCTAAGGTTTTCTGATCAGGTGTTCTCTCTGTTTCTCAATTTTTAAAAAACAGTTTTAATGACCTTGTTTTACACTCTCCTTCATCTCATCCATAGATTCGAGTAACTCTTCAGGTGCACATATTTTGAATAAAACATCAAAGGAGCATCTTCTCACATTTGCACATGTAGAACTCCTCTGTTAACTTCAGTTAGAAGGAATGGATATGATCATGTGAAATGAAAGCCTTGGGTATATTTAAATATACAGAGATGTTTGAATTTGGCACTTTTGCCATGCTGCAAGTAGCTGTTTCCTTGAAAAAAATCAGAAACTTTTCTGAAGAATTATCCATATTTATATCTTAGTATCCTCGGCATACTTTTTCAACATGCTCTGCCTACAAAAAGTGAATGATAAAGGCTGACTGACAGGTGGTCTCCTCAAGGTGTTATCAGTCAGCACTGAACCTGAATCCATGCTAAGCTTGGAGCGATTAAAACTTATCAAATATTTACATTCAAAAAGTACTTTCTTAACCTGTAAGCCGAGAATATATTTGTCACATAATATATACAGTGTTTATTGGCCATCAAAAATAAATAAATAAATAAAAGTAAATGTTTTCACTGCAGAAAAGTTAAAAAAAACACTAAAAATAGTAACTAATGTATACTTTTTATAAAAATCAACATTATTTAAATACTGTTTGCATAAAAAAATATATACACAGTGTGATTGCATTTTATGCTAATTTAAAATGGCAATAGTATAGTATCAAATATATATAATCTCTCACGTAAGCAATCTGGAATAACGACAGGAATTTGAAATCTTCATGAATGGCAGAGTTTCCAGACGCCGGGCCAAGCGAGCTGCAGCCAGAACCCTGCAGCTCATCACGCAAAAGCACCTGCCTTCCTCTCTCAAGAAGTCTTGAATGACACAAAGTCTCCAAAACCTTACCCTTCTCCCGTAATGACCACCCTAGGCTACTTGCCACAACTTATTTTGAATAATGTGTTTATTCTCCTAAAAAGAAACCAGTTCTAAATCATGCACATTTCCAGAAAGAAACTCTGTGAGGTCCTTGGAAAAGAGTCTGCTCAAGCCACACCGTGCTGTGTTCTCCAGCAGAATCTCCTGTGAGTCTGTTTGGAGGATAAAGGAATCTCTTGCGTGCATTATTTTCCTAGTTGTTTTGTTGAGGCTCCAGTTCTCCTATGCTCTATCACATTTTAAAAGTAGATAGGAGAAATCATTTTAATACAGTGTAGCAAATTTCCTCTTGAACTAACTTTACAACCATTCAAACAAAGAGTTGGGAAAGTAAGGGTAACCTCAAGCAGATCAGATATTATGATTTTATATTATAATTCAAGAGATATGCATAAAAGATAATTTCAGTTCCAAAGATAATTATTTCTTTTTTTAATTTTTATTTTTATTTATTTATTTTTTTACCAGGAGGTCCCGGGGATCGAACCCGGGTCCCTCCATATGGGAGACGGACGCCTAACCATTTGAGCCACGTCCGACCCCCAATTATTTCTTTAATACCAATTTTTAATATGACTTCAATGGTGATGTCAGGTAAAGAAACTGTTTAAGTAAATAAATAATAACATCTATAATTT
Organism: Tolypeutes matacus; assembly: GCA_026826555.1. Classification (NCBI taxonomy): domain Eukaryota; kingdom Metazoa; phylum Chordata; class Mammalia; order Cingulata; family Chlamyphoridae; genus Tolypeutes; species Tolypeutes matacus. The sequence goes on from JAKSZT010054547.1 coordinate 1,025,190, forward strand.
TAACCCTTGAAGATTTTCTCAAGCATCTCTTCTGGCAGAAATGGATCACATGGTACTGAATTTCATAAGATTGAGGGGAGGGAAGCAGAGTTCTAGCAAACGTCCATGTTTTCTGAGAAAAGAAACGCCCCTTGTGTCATTTCCCCCGTTGTCACCAGTGCAGAGGTTCGAGCCCTAGTGAGCTTCGTGGGTTTCCGCCAGGAAACCCAGAGGCTTTGCTGCTTGTTCTTGGAGATGAGGGGTGGACCCTGGTGGAGCCTGGGTGCGGCCGAAAGGGCATTTACACCAGCAAGCTACAAAGCAGGTAGGGGGCCCCGAGAGAGGTGAGGTTTCGCCAGCAAATGCAGGGCCCTGGGGCGCCCGCCGCCAAGCACTGGGACCCCCGGCAGCCTGGCGCTGCCCGCCGGCGGTGCAGCGTAGCTAACGGGGTTGTCAGAGATGCCACTCGCAGGGCCGCCTGAGGCAGAAGCTGCAGGTTACCAGGGTTCTGTTTGGAGGGTAAAGGATGTGCACAGAAAGCTCGGAAAGAACTGGCCTGGGGCCCTGCCGTGACCCACGCCTGAAGGAGATGGCAGCTCCGAAAAGAGGGCCTGCCGGGGAGAGGTGGTGGCTCGCCGGGCTCCGTGTCTCCTTTTTGGGGCACTGCTTTGAAAAGCGTTTTAGGCTTAAGCCCCTTTCTGTGCAACACTTACGTGGAAATGATCCGCTTGTCTAATCCCAACAGGCCCGCCCCCTGTAAGCGCGTGTTGCTGACCCCCTGTCTGTCGTTCCAGCCCTGACCTGGCTCTCGCCGACGGGCAGCCGCGCCCCAGCTCGCAGTGCGCCCCTCTCCACTGCCTCTCCAAGCCTCCTTACCCCTGCGCTTCCTCTCCCGTGGACGAGCACCTGGGGTGAGCCTGCGGGGCCGTGCGCAGGGCGCTGCCAGGGCCCGGCGGCCGTTTTCCTCCTGGTGTGAGACGCACGGCGGGATCAGTGGCCATCATTTTGGACGTGGAGAGCAAGTGAGAGGAATAACACAAAGCACAGACCCCGGTGTGATGAGACATTTTATGGTTTCTCTGAATCACTGATAAACTTCTGCAATCAAATAGCTACTGTTCGGTTAAAAAAATAACAATAACAACTGAAGCAGAAAACACATCTCAGATGGCTGGCTTTACCTCTGTGGCGTAAGAGAGACCTAAGACGATGTAAAATGCATATATTGTAAAATCATCTTTCCTCAAATTCCAAATTCAACTACAGAAGTTAATTCCAATATTTTTTGTCATTGATAATTATTTTGTACTTTTATTTGCTACATGATTAGTGTTTATAAAAATCATTTCTTGGAGAGGTAAATTTACTTCATTTATTTTTCAAATAAGCATAATTTGCTCAATTAAGTATGAGTTTTAATTTCGTTTAAAATCTGGAATTGGCCAGACTGAGGTCATTTTTCTTGCACAAAATGATAAATAAGGTGCATTGGAATGTTAACAATAACTGTATTTTGCTGCTATACTGACATTGTTTTATGCACTTATTTTCTAATCAGTAGCTCATTAACTCCTGGGTTTCTTTTTTGAAAAAATGAGTCCTTCAGTGGACATTATTAAGGAAATCTAAGTAAGAGATGAAGCTATGGTTCATTGAAGTTTTCAACTTTTGATTGCATCTTTAATTTTTTTAACTTGCAGACAAGTAGATGCACTGGTGCTGCCCCTTTGTGTATGTGTGTGATAACTAAAAAAAAGGCTAAATAATTTGAAAGGGGAAAATGCTGTGTTCATTTAATGACCAGATCTTTTTTTTCTTTTTACTTCTTCCAAATTCAGGGCCTATTGTGACTCTTACCTGCTAAAAGCTATCAAGTACATTTGGGAAAATAGATAGAAGCAAGGTAGCCTTTGGTTATTTAATTTACCTAGAAAGTGTTTGAATTTTTATTAACATTGTATGTTTTGTTGTTGTTAGGTTTTTTCATAATGAATCTTCCTTGCCAAAAAACGATAGACAACAAACCTTTGCTCCTTGCCTACTTTTGACAAACACTCAGGTGCCTGCGTCGCTCTCCTCTGCGGAGACCGTGCGTGGCTCCCAGCTGCCTCGGGCTCTGCTGGTCCACTCTTCCGACCTGACCGAGACAGTGGGCTCCCAGAGCAAAGCTGGCTTTGCACGCAACCTGGCCAACAAGGAAAGCAGCTGACTGAGCCCCCTAACTGTCGAGTGCTGCCCGCGCTGCTGCTCCTAGCCCTGCTTCCTTGTCTTAGTCCCGTAGCCTTAACTGAAAACGTGCCGACAGCTGCCCCTTCCCTTCAAAGCCAAAGCGCCCCTCACGGCTAGCGCAAAGGACAGTTACGGGCCGGGCGTGGCCGACCGGGTGGCGTGGTGGCCAGCGGCCATCCACGATGGGGGCCGAAGGGAGAGGACAAAGCGCAGGGCTCTCGTCCGCCACGCTCCTGGTTAGGGTCAGTGTTACCAAAGCAGCCGCGGAGTTTCGAGCCCCTATCCGTGTGCTATTTTCAAGTCATGTATTATGCAACTTGGAGTTAATTGTTGAAAATCTTCACCAAAATAGGGATTCAGGTTAAAGTGCAGAAAAAAGGAACAAAATACGTTCCCGTGAAGCCTTGATGGCAGCGGCCTAACCTTCTGCTCTGCGCTGCCCGCGCTGCCGTGCCGTACCTGGACGTTTTCTTCGTTTTACTGTCGTGTCTGCCTGGTGGATTCTATTAGAGCTCAGCGAAGGGAAGCTACTACCTTTCTCCTTTCCCTTTTTCCTTTTTCTTTTTCAAGCTTTGTGTGTTTGGACCTGAAAAGTGGACTAGCTGCTAGGTTGATCTTTAACAAAAACTGTTGTGCCTGAGGGAAAATATGCCTTTTAAAAGTACCTCGGAACATCTTCCAGGGTCGCCTCTGGTGCTGTGGCCACAGGGCAGAACTGCCCACTGACGAGCGGTTTGCATTCTTGCCCCGTACTTTATTTATGACCAGTAAAAAAGCAGGTCATACATACATAGACACTCTTTCTTTCTTCCAATGAAGAGAAAGTTTATCGTTAAGTCTACTACATACTAGTTTTACTTCTGTTCTTCAAAGAGGGGGAAATACTTGTTTTGAAATATTAGTTCTACACAAATAATAGCTAGTAAAAGCTTGCCAGGAAGATAGAGAAACTTGGAAAGTTTTTTCTAATTTTCAGCACAAAATTAGGTGACAGTCACTAAGCAGTAAAAGATAATGCCATGTATTTACACTGTGGCATCTTTTAGTGCAGTTTAAATTGAGCCATATCTATATTTATTTATAGGCATTTACAATGAGGAAAGAAATATGTGTAGGGTTAATACAAATCAATTCCTGTAAAGATAACATAAGGATTCCAAAGAAAATTGAAAATTGAAGAATTAGTATGGACCTCAATAAGACTTGGGGGAAAATAAGCCGCAGAAATAAATTTAAAATATTGACTATAACTGCAAATACTGAGCAAAAATTAAAGGTAACTGGCAAGAGCAGTTAGCAACGTAACCAAGTAGGTTTTTTAAAAGTAAGCACAATAAGGATATTGAAAGGAATGGTTAGTATGTAGAAAGGCTTTCCAACCGAGGAGTTTTATTAATTAAAAAATAAATAAAAAGGAGCAATAAACCGCCTCTGGCCTGAGGTGCACGGGGCAGAGACGCGCATGGGTCTTTCCATTGACTCTGATTCATCGAGCTCTTTCATGGGTCCAGTTCTGGGAGGAATGTGGAGAACTTTGATAAAACAAAGTTATTAAATAATTAAGAAAAGACCTACTTAGAAAGATTATACTTTAGTCTAAAAAAAAGGAGGTACAATAGTGTTCCCAAGGAAAAGAGAATTTAACAAAGGGTTGCCACCAGCTGTAGATTCTGTTACTAAGACTCGAGTAGAAAACCAGAGTCTTGAGTGTAAAGGATTTATAGTAACTCTAATAAAGACATTTTCGGTAGTGAGCAGTTGATCACTGAAATTGATAATCATAAGGAAGATTTGCTTTAAAAATTGAATATTGTAGGTAATCGAGCAACGATTAAGTGGCAAGATATCCTATGATAGTGTATTATAATTCTGGGAGCCTGTAATTCTACGATTCTTTCTTTTAAACCTCAAAGTGCATTAAAGTTGTACTGGTTAGGCATAAGATATTTTATCCTTTGAAAACAGGATAACAGTCTTAATTTTTCCAAGATTTGGGGTAAGAAGAAAATTGGACTTTTCCCTCCAGCCATATTTCATAATATCTTTAAAGTTCAGAATATAGTTCTTTTACCATAAAAAGTCAGAAAATAAAAAGCAAACATCCTCAGGAATACTTCAGAAATGGAAGGTATGCAATCCCCCTTAGGAGGGCAAATGCCTCTTAAATTTTATCTTTTCTTAAAAGGAGCTCCAATCTACAATGTTTGCTTTTTCCATGCTTTGGAAAATATTCTTGTACAGATAAGTCCTTCAGTTTCAAACAAAAATGAAAAAACCAGTCTAATAAATGCCATTTTGAATGTGGAAATTTCCTGGTATACTATATCCAATAAAATCCTCTACAATTCTCAAGTGGAAATTATAACATATAAAAAGGAAGAAATGAAATATATTTTCTACTGTGATAAAAATATCAAATTTAATGTATAATTATTACGATCAATCAGCCAAAAGACATAGTTTGTCTCCCAGGAAATAGACCTGGGAAACTGATGAATTTCCACGAAGTGCAACTGTGCTCATTCAACCCAAATCTGCCACAAATGTGTTTGTAGTGTAGCTATAAAGTGAAACTAGCCTTGGAAGAAAATCTTAGGGTAAAGCTCACAATTTTAAAACAAAGTTTACGCCGCAGGTTTTTGTGTTTGTAAATTGGAGTGATTTAAAACAATCCTTGTATTTAAGACTGCAAAAAAAATTGCAAAAAAATTCTTTCAAATAAAGGGATCATTACTACATCAAAAGCAAACAGACAAGGACAACGGAAGGGAAGGTCGTTCTTCAAAAAGCCACCGAGCTGCAGTTACATCAGCGTGACCAGCGCTGCTATGGACAGGTCACTTTTACTTCACAGTCGATTTCTCTGGCTGTACAAGACAAATCTAGCTCCCACGCGACGTTTGCATTCTCTGCAGTGACACCCCAGATGCACTGCGTCGGTAATTAAGGTCACCTTTACTTAAAGCCGAGTGAACGGCGTAGCCTGGTCCTACATGTCGACACCTGAAAGATTCCATCTGGGCGTCTCTTTATCGCCATTGCTCAAAGTATAACTGAAGGAGATATTTAGTGTTAAGATATGTTCCCCGATTGCAGATTTTCCAGAAAGAATGTCTAACTAAGAAGCAGAGCAATTTACTGCCTTTAGTGAAAGAATGTGAGTGCCTGGAAGTACGCCGTGTACGATGTCTGCATGAGATAATTCACATCATCTGAGTTTCCCCATCCTCATAATACAAGCACGACAAAAGTCTGATTTCTCTTGTACCTTCTCGCCATTAGGAAGGGAAGCAGATTGTCACCCATCTCTGCTCTCCTTTCCAAATCGAAATGCATGGCTCTAATCCTCGGTGAATTTTTATCTCTTTCCTCTGGGAGTTATTTAAAATTTGCCCTATTTAAGCTGAAGTCTAGCTGAGCCAGATGATTTCTGTGATTGGTTGAGCTGTGGTTGAGAGCACTTTTAGTTTAACTTTTTTTTTTGGAATCACTCTTTGATTATTATAGTTCTCTAACAAAAACACAGAGAAGTAAGTCCCATGCTTCTCAGTGTGAATGTAGGACTTTTTCTTTTTAAAAGAAACATTTTAAAACAAAGATCAGAACTGTAAAGGGAAATGTCATTATTTACTTGACAAATCATTATTCAATACAGACAGTGGAGAAAGAATGAATCATTTTGTTCTTTGGGTTCATAGTTATGATTTTGCGCCAAATCTTAGAGGAAATAAATCATTTTAAAATTATTGGCACATGTTTAAGCTCAATGGTTTGACTGTTGAGTCAGTTAATTCTTTGAAAATCGTATGTGACATTTTTGTAATCTACTTAGTGTTTTTATTTGCATGATTACGCATCTGTGATGAACCATACATGAGTCTGATATTGTATTTCTTTCCATTATGAACATTCGTGTAATGTGTGGCCAATGCTGATTTGTAGACGGTATGATAATTGTGTAATGATTCCTATATTTAATTGCAACTTTGTTATTATACCTTTTGGGGTTAAATGACGTGAAGTGTTTCCATTTAATGATAATACCATGTGAAAACATGACTAAAAGACTGATCTAAGAAATTCTTTTGTTGCTAATTATTTTTAAAAATCCAAATTTCAAAGGAAATGTGTTCTCGGACACATGAGTTTATTTTAAATTCCAAAAAATCTTTATGAATTTATTATTGCTTGTCCTGAATTTTTTTGTTGGCAAGCCTAAGTGAATGTCTCACGGGAGAAATCAAATGATGTGCTTGTGAAATCTGCTCGTGCACTCGATGGTTGGAAAGACACTGCCATGCTGAGAAAAAACCAGAAGCCACTCTATCAGCTCGTACGTCTTGGTTTATGCTACCAACGGAAAACGATGTAATGCGTAACTCTTTCCAGTAAATAAACTGGTTATCTGTTGTTCATTTATGCTACCTTTTTATCAGTGAGCAATTTTTCTGTATTCATTTTGATTTGTACTTACAAAAATGAAAAAGTGTGAATTTGTATGTAATGAATATATTTATTCAAAGTGAGTACTTATTTGAACTAAAAACTAAATGCTTTGCTCTGACAACATTTCTACGCAGTCCTGTCAGATTTACCCTTTTTCTCCATTTATCGTTTCTCTAGTTTGTAATCTGTTCTCAGAGGATATTTTGGCAGGAGGATTCACTTAGCTGAATTAGATTAGGAATGTACCAACATGTCAGTGCTGAAGAAAATGCCTGCTCTGAAAAAGGAAACTTATGTTAATGGAAGGAAGATGAAGTTTATATGCTTTATTTTGGGAGACAATTCTTTGTTCCACTCAGGAAGGCACTGCGGGGTCCTTACCTGGGCGCGGTAAATTCAGCGTCTCTTACGCACGGGCACGTGGTGGACCAGCTGCTCGGGAGGCATCTGCTTCCCTCGATTTTATTTCTGGGGCGGTGAACCAGGCGGAAACCTCTCCAACAGTGCCCCTGAAATTAGGACGGTCCCCTCTCAGCCCCCGCCGAGCGCCGTGCTGCCGTGGGGGCCGTGGAGGGCACCGGGGAGGCGGCCGAGCTGCTGGGAACTGAGCCTTGTCGGGGGGCTCTTGGCGAGGGGTCCGCGGGCTTGAAGCGAACTTTTAAAAAAATTGTGCTTGTGGGGCCGCGTTGGTGCAGCTGCGATGTGTTTATCGCCTAACGCGGTGCGGCGTGCGCTTGGCCAGGGGTCCGTGGAGCCGGGAAGGCGTGAGCCCCTGCCCGGGGGGGAGCGGGGAGGAGCGCGGCCACCCTGCCCGGGGAGGAGCGCGGCCACCCTGCCCGAGGGGGGGGAGCGGGGAGGAGCGCAGGCCCCCTGCCCGGGGATGAGCAGGGAGGAGCGCGGGCCCCTACCTGGGGAGGAGCGCGGGCCCCCTGCCCGGGGAGGAGCGGGGAGGAGCGCGGGCCCCTACCTGGGGAGGAGTGCGGCCCCCTGCCCGGGGAGGAGCGGGGAGGAGCTCGGGCCCCTGCCGGGGGGAGGGGAGCGGGGAGGAGTGCGGCCCCTGCCCGGGGAGGAGCGGGGAGGAGCTCGGGCCCCTGCCGTGGGGAGGGGAGCGGGGAGGAGTGCGGCCCCCTGCCTGGGGAGGAGTGCGGCCCCCTACCTGGGGAGGAGCGGGGAGGAGCGCGGCCCCCTACCC
>JAKSZT010054547.1:1034512-1046291 GCA_026826555.1 Tolypeutes matacus
AAAAAAAAAGAGTTATAACGTTGAATGTTGCAATTCTCCCTCACCCCAATGCAGGGATATTATTCAACTCAAAATTTCTGAACTGTGACATACATACCAAACCGCACCGAGATTATCAAAATCTCTAAAAGAAATCTTCAAAATAGCAGCAGTTGGCCTTTTAATTAGTGTCTGCGTTTAAATGACGTAAAGAGCCCTGCTGAAACCTGATTTGACTTCCTTTGAAGTTATCAATTATTAAGTTAGTCAAATGTCACAGGAAGATTTGCCCTATTTAAAACAGCTATTAGCCTGTTGATAAGTGATTGATAAGTGATTCATATCTACTTTTCTTCCAAATAGATCAAAGGGGAAAGAATATTTAGCTCATTGAAATCCATTGACTGAAAATATAGGCTCTCATGTATAGAAAGCTATTCTATACATAAGTAAGGGTGAAATAATATTAATTTTTTTCTTTTTTAAAAAAATAAAGTCCCAGTGGAAACCTGTAGAAATAGTTGTCTGTAAAAGAGCAGAGGATATAGATAGAAGGGGATGAGGTGGGAACAAGAGTCCTCAGTTGGTGAAACTCTTTATATTGTTTTGGTATTTCCACCATAGAAATATATCTACTCAAAAATGAAAAAGTAAAGAAAATTTGGGCTCTCAGAAACTTCACAGTGAAGCCAGAAATGAAAAAGTAATACAAATTCCAGAGCAATATTTTTTCAAAGGCAAGCCACGTCAGCAAAAGGATCTTTGAAATGGAGTTTTGTTCAAATTCTAGTCCTGGTATTTACCAGCCTGTGACCTTGGGGAGCCAACCCACCCCAGCCTCAGCTGACTCGTGTTAAGAACAGGGGTAAGACGCCTACCTGGGCAGATTCACTGTGCAGATCAAATGAAATAGCAGGCACCGTCTTGGCGTGCAGTGACGAGCATTCTCAGCATCCCAGTGCCCATTGGTGTCCTACACGTTGATGCGGATGAAATTCATTCGCCCACACAAACATCCATTTAGCAGCTATTTATTGAGAACTTGTTTTGTGCCAGATACTGCTCTGGGGACTTTGGATACATCAGAAAACCAAACAAGAAGGTTCATGTCTTTTTTTTTTTTTTTTTTTTGAGGTACCGGGCCCGGGCATTGAACCCTCGTATGTGGGAAGCCGGCACCACCACTGAGCCACATCCGCTCCCCGGTTCCTGCCTTTTTGAAGCTCAAATCGCCTATCTAGAACAGATGGAGGAGACATACAAACACTGTAAACATAAGAAATATGTAAATCTTAAAATGTGTAGAGCTGAAACTGTTACGAGAAAAGAAGATTCTGCCAGGTGGAGAGAGAGGGTGAGAGCCCACATGTGGATGGGGTGCTGAGGGTGAGCGTCACTAAAGAAAGGATGAAATTATAAAGATAAAAATCGCTCTTTTCACATCATGAGTGCCTCAGTTTAAAAGAACACTGTTACGTATTGTTCAAACTTTATCAGTATTTAGAAGTTATCTAAACATATCAAATATCAATGAAGATTAAGCAATAGCATGCCAAGCAGTCGTTTTTAAAAATTGCACAATAATTTTGGAGAACCATTACAAAATATGCATGGATTTTATTTCATTAAAATGTTGTTCAAAAGCCCTAATATTTATTTTACTAATAGGTATCACGTTTTCTCCTCCTCCTTGAATGAGTACCTTCTCAACCACGTTTTGCATAAAATTAAGGGCATCATTTAAAATATATTTTCACAAATATTATTCCTCATACAAAGGTAAGCAAAGATACTGCCACACTGTTAAGCTTTGCTTTAGCTCACTTCTGAGTGTTCCCACTTTTCTTAGATTTGTATAGACTCAGACTTGGAGCTTGGCTATTTCAGTAGGAATGGCAGAAGGAATATATATGTATATTTAAAAGCCAGCTTCTCTCTTTTTTTATTTGTTTAAAGAAATTTTTTTAAGGAGGTACCAAGATTGTCCATGGGAGGGATGTGCTCAACCACTGAGCCACACCCGCTCCCCAATGAGAGTTGTTTGTTTGTTTGTTTTTAGGAGGTACCAGGGATCGAACCAGGGACCTCATAGATGGGAAGCAGGTGCTCAATGACGGAGCTACATCTGGTCCCCCAGTTTCTCTATTCATGTGACTAGTTGTCCTAATTCTGGGTTACTTTACAGGAAAAGAAAGGGCCATGTTACTAAATATATTCCTGTAGTAGGAAAAGAGCCTCATCAAATTACATGCCATGGTAAGTATACATACTTTAAAAACATCAAAAAGATGAAAATAAAACCCAACTGATGAAAATCTTACCTAGTAAAAGTCTAATAATTTCCAGTGACGAGTTCTCTAATGTTGAATCTTATTTCCAGCAGGTACAAAAATAAAGCTGACTTAAATTCGGGGATAATTTTGATAATGTGATTTTTAAAATTGATATATTGAAACCACTTATTTTTCAATTAATTTTTTTATTTTTAAAGAAGATTTAGATTACATAAATGTTACATAAAAAATATAAGAGATTCCCATATGCCCCACTGCCTCCCCTTCCCACACCTTCCCACCTCAACAACATCCTTCATTAGTGTAGTACATTTGTTCCTATTGATGAGCCCATATTGAAGCATTGCTACTAACCATGGACTACAGTTTACATTGTAGTTTACACTCTGTCCTGCACAATTTTGTAAGTTATGACAAAATATACACTGTCCTGTATGTATCACTGAAATGTCATGAAGGACAAATCCAACGTCCTGAAAATGCCCCCCCCCCATTACACCTATTCTTCCCTCTCCCATCCCTCAGAAGCTCTGGTGGCCATTGCCTTATAGCAATGATAGAGTTTTTCCATTACTAGAATAATAATAAGTCTATAGTAGAATAATAATGTCTATAGTAGAATAATAATAAGTCTACTTTAGTCCATTGTTCATTCCGCAATTTTGGGGATTTGGGGATGGTTATGCCCACTCTGCTGCTAATTGAGAGGGGGCTTAGATCCCATGGGGCAGATGGATAGAGCTATCTTGCTTGCAGTTGCAGACATTCTCTGTTCCTTGGGATGGGTGTTGTCCATTATCATCTCCTTGTTAGTTGTCCTGGGTGAGTCCAATGAACTGGAAAGTAGGTGTTGCAACTCTGCTGAAATTCAGGACTCAACTGGCATATGGACAAACCAAAGATTTAAGTCTCTGGGACATATATGTATCAAGTATAGTGCTAATTATAGGTTCAAATAAAAGGGGCAGAAGAGCCATGTGTCGGGAACCTATAAATGAGTATAACTCTGTTACCCTGGGGAGCATAAATTCCAAAGTAAGGCCCACTGGCAGGGTGCCAAATTCCTGAGCTATCTGTCCTGCTTATAGTTTCTGGATATCTCTAGAGCCCTCAGGATCCCCACTATTTGAAGCACTGTTTACTGTGGCAGTGAGATTAAGCATAACCTCTGAAATGACCTCCCTACTCACTTTGAAATCTTTTGGCCAAAAAAAAAAACTCATTTGTATTTACCATTTCCCCCTTTTGGTCAAGGTCTTTTTCCAGATGCATTACTAGTAGGAAGATGTGGAAAAAATAATCCCTTGGTGCCAGGGAGGCTCATCCCCAGGAGTCATGTCCCAAGCCAGGGGGAAGGTAGTGTGTTTATATGCTGAGTTTGGCTTAGAGAGAAACCACATTTGAGCAATAAGGAGCTTTCAGGAGGTAACTCTTAGGCAAATGTAATACTAGGCTAAGTTTCAATTTCACAAGAAAAGGTTCATAAGTACAATCATCAATATCAAAGTCCTTCTCTAGACATTGCCCTTGCACTGGGGGATTCTTGCTGTCCTGTTAGAGAATGTAGCATATGATAATGTGATTTTAATTACACACAGTGGATGAGTTAAAGTTCTCCTTTAAGAGTTCTTTCCCTAAAAATGGCTGTTTTTTGAACTGGAAGATGGCGATTTACCATCGCCTGTCATATTATCTGGTTCCAAATATAGTGATTGAGGGGAAAAACAAGATTTTTGGAGATTCTCCTCAGAAACACATTTTATTGGATGTTGAATACGCCAAAGTCCACAATTTACTATATTGTGCACATTACTATCTAGTATTTGAAGATGTAAACTTTAACTTTGAGGGAAATTTTCTTGTTCAGTATACATTTTTAGAATTTTGAAGGTGAGGTCAGACCAGAGAAATGGAATGATTTCAAGTTTCTCCTATTGTTGAAATCAAAACTAAATGGGTTCCACGGTGTTCAATGGATAGGTATCAGTTTGCTCCTCTCTTACGTTCTCTTGGCAATAACATTGCACATGACCATTTAAGCTGCAGTTTTATTTTATAAACAATTTGGTTACTGCTAAAAGTTCTTGTGGCAGTCAGTAGGTGAACATTTATTGACCACCTACTACATGCATCAATGGAATTTCAAAAATTACTTCATGTCAACCAATTGTGCAAAATTATACCAATTACCAGACATGAAAAACTGGAATATGTACTGAAGTAGGGCATTCTCCTGGTACTTGCAGCCTTATACTGAATATCATCAGGCTGTTACAGCATTCCTATTATTCAGGACAAAGGAATACAATATAATATAGTTAAAATATGTACCAGAATATTCTGATAAAGTTGGAAAACAATAGACACAGTATGACTGTGTCTATTTTCAGATGTGGAACTGTGTCCAAGATATTGAACAAATTATTCAAGAACTGATCATGTTCTTATATATCCTCTAGATCAGCAAAGATGCACGGTGAGAACTGACTGGGTAAGTGCTGATCACACCAGTGAGGCTGCAGGGGCAGTGTTAGCTTTCCAAGTTCAAGATCCTGTTGACAGCCGAGCCTGGCTCACACTTGTCCCTGACCAAGTTTCTCTTTGTCCTTGGATAGGAGTTACATCTCTGCCTCACAGCCGGGATGTTTGGGAGACACCTGTTCAGTTCAGGATGAAAACCATTAATTTCATCTGGAATAAATCAGATTATTTTCCTTCAGATTGGCCACGGATGAGGCTCTGCCAACCTGATTCATTCATTTAATCCTCAAATGTTTATCTTTTCCTAGTAATAAAAACAATGTATGTTCCTTGCAGCAAATTTGGAAGATGTGGAAAAGATAATAAAATTTACCCATAATCTCATGTCTTAGTGAAAACTACTGCTAACATTTTGGCGCCTTTACAATTTTGAATCCTGCTTTTTTTCTCTAACAATCTATAGTGAATATTTTTAACATTACAACAATGCCATTAGTATCTTTATACAGAAATTTCCAAATTTCTGACTGCTTACTTAGGATCTATTCTTTGATGATGAGGAATTACTCTTAGCATTCATGCCCATTTTTCCTTGCAGTCGTTTTTACTAAAAAAAAATTAACTGAGTATTTCCCTATGTGCAAGCCACTATGCAAAATGCTGCAGAGGACACAAATACGAATTAGCCAGGCTCGGACATCACGGTGCCTGTGGTCTAGAAAGGAAAATCAAGGGGTTATGTGGCTGTGATAAGTGGTGGAAAGGGAGACGTGCCATGAGCTTAAGTTTTTGATTTGAGTTTTGGAAACTCAAAAATTAGGGGAATGTTTTCACATAATGACAAATAAAAAGTAGAAGCATGAAAATATTTATAACTTGCTTTAAAAATATTTCAGATGACCAAGATACACATTAAAAGCTTTATCAGATATCTGTGTTCCTACTTTGGAAAAACTCTATTGAAAATAGTTATAACTAATATTCTTATCTTTAGTTTATAGTTTGCCACTTTTTCAGGGAAAAGTTCAAGATATGTGGAATATGCTTCTTTTGTATTCTAGTCATGCAGCCCTGCATGGGCTTCTGCAAGTGCCTTTTAGATGGGTGAGCCTTGCAGTGAGGCAACATGTCACTGGAGAAATCAAGTTTGCAGTTACAGGTCGGCCTTGGCCTTGGCCTCAGTGTGTCACCTCACGCCAGCCCTGTCGTGTTATGTACAAAAGCATAATGCAACAGAGCTTACATCGCAGCTTTAATAATTCTTTAATCATTTTTCAAAGTCAAATGAGCCTTGTTCATATGTTTCTTGTTTTCACCTAGATTGGGGGTCGGCAAATGCTTTCTTTAAAAGGCCGGATGGTAACTATGCTCAGACCAGCTGCCCACGTGGTCTGGTGACAACGAGCCAGTCCTGCCTGCGGCGTGGGGAAGCACCACAGGCTGCTGGCAGGGTTCAGCACATTTTATTTACAGACACAGAAATTTGAATTTTACATCATTTTCATGTGTTGCAAACCATTCTTCTTTTGATTACTTTCAACCATTTAAAAATTTAAAAACCATTCTTAGCTCACGAGCCATACAAATATGGCAGGTAGTGGGCCAGATGGGGCTGCCAGGTCGTCGTTTGCCCACCCCTCATCCAGACGATCTCATCAATACGCACATGGGGAAGTGGCTGTGGCTCAAACCACTGGGCTCCCGTCTACCATATGGGAGGTCCAGGGTTCGATTCCCAGGGCCTCCTGGTGACAGGCAAGCTGGCCCGCACAGTGAGCTGGCCTGAGCGGAGAGCTGGCCCGTGCAGAGAGCTGGCACAGCAAGATGACACAACAAAAAGACACAGAGAAGAGACAATAAGAGACGCAGCAGACCAGGGAGCTGAGGTGGTGCAAGAGATTGAGCGCCTCTCTCCACTCTGGAAGGTCCCAGGATCGGTTCCTGGTGCTGCCTAAAGAGAAGACAAGCAGACACAGGAACACACAGAGAGCAGACAGCAAGTGTAAAACAACGAGGTGGGGGGGGGATTTTAAAAAAAATCAATATGTACACATGCTGAACTAAAACCTTGCTAAAAGCAGTAATAAAACATTAAATACAATATTAAAAGACAATGGGGTGGGAAGCGGATGTGGCTCAAGCAATTGAGCTCCTGCCTACCAGATGGGAGGTCTGGGTTCGGTTTCCAGTGCCTCCTAGAGAAGATAAGACAGCGAGCTGCCACAGTGGGCTCACACAGTGAGCTGATGCAACAAGGAGACACAGGAAACACAATGAGATACACAACAAAGCAGGGAGCAGAGGTGGCTCAAGTGATTGAGCACCTCTCTCCCACATGGGAGGTCCCAGCTTTGGTTCCCAGTGCCTGTTAAAAAAAAAAAAAAAAAAAAAAAAAAGACCATGATTTTATAACTGAAGTGCTTTCTTAAAATTTGGATCGACTATTTTCCTGTATCACTTAGTATACTTTTGGCTAAAGTAAGTAAAAACCTGATTAACAGTGGCTTAACAATAAGGAAAATTATCTTGTTGCTTGAAGTTAGAATGTTTCAGGGATGATTCTGTAGCTGCAGAACTCAGCAGTTCCCAGCTTCACTCCACCATGCTGCTCTACCAGCCTTGGCAGATAGGCAGTGTCTTCCCTCCTGGTCACAAAGTGACTGCAGCAGCTCTGCACTTGCATCTGTATCTTTTCAGGACTATGCTGAAAAGCAGGAGGAGGAAGATGATGGGTAAGGTTCTTATTGAGGAGGAATATCCTTCCCAGAAGCCCACAGCATATTTCCCCTCTAGACCAACTGAGGAGAAGCAGATCACATGCCCCCTAAACTCAAAACTGGCAAAGGAAAATAGGCTGGTTGTGATCACCTGGCCACACCAGCTTCTCTGGAGCTGATGAAGGAGCACGACTTGGCTGACCACATTGCTGCCAACATTTGCCGAAACGGGGTTTTGTTAGCAGGACAAAGATGGCAGGCAGCCTTGCTTGCCATGTTCTTTCCATTTTTAATTAATCTATGAAGTAATATGCTTAAGATGTATAGGACCAAATTAGTAGGAAAAATGTTTTATTGAATGACACATGGAGCTTTTTATAATTCCAGAATAAGTTTTCTAACCTCTTTACACACCCCACCATTAATTCACACTTGGTTACTGAACTATGTGCATTGTGGGTTTGCATGTGTCACTTAAAACGCCTTCAAAGAGATTTCACTATAAACTGGAATTAAATAAAAAATCTTAGGATGAACCAGAAAGACACAGAGACCAAGCAATGGGTGCAACTGTGATGTTAGTAATGCGGATATTTGTCATTGGAGGAATGACTGTATTTCTATATTTCCTTGCAAAAAAACAAATGTTTATGAATCCTGAGAAAAGAAGATACCTATAAATAGATTAAGCTGTCTTCTTTCTTTAGATAAGCGCAAAACAGTTTTTAAAATCTGATATCAAATAATACAGAGGCAGGAGAAATTGCCAAATTCTCCAGAATAGATTTTAAAATATCATAATTACAAGATTTGCTGAATGATCACGAAAACATTTTGTCATGGACACATTGACAGAGATGGCTCGTTCTTGGTGCTTCTTACAATCGTTGGCATCTTATATCTGAGGAAATAGAGTGTGTGCCTGAGAATTCAGATTATGCCCTTGGGCTAATAAACTTACCTTTTCATCCTGGACCTGCTCACTTCCCAGTTTACCTGCCACTTCACAGCACTTAAGTGGTCTGTGTAGAGCACACGTGGTCTTAGTACGTCCATTAGAAGTGCTAACTGATCAACCAAATACTTGATGGTGTGGAAAGCTTTAGTATTCTGAGCTTTCCGCTTCCCACTCAGACGAGATGAGTAGGAATATGGGATTGCATTCCAGCATTCTATTCCATGATTGTTCTGGCTCCACTGAAATAGTTCACCAGTATTTACATAGAAGACATTTGAAAAAACAAATCTTAACAAAACCACTGCAACAAAAGCTAAACTGAAAAAAAAACAAAACGATGTAAGGAGCAGAAAGATGTGACTGGTCTATTCTACACAGATAAAGTTTTCTAAAACTCTCTCTGTGCCCGATTTAATTAATTTCCCAAATATTTCATTCATTTGTGGAGGTGGTATGTTCTTTGAGCTGAAATAGTCCCAGATTGATCAGTACTTTTGGAACCAATAGCCTAAAAATAAAGGGTGTGGGCAGCTAATGTGATTGCTAAAATGCAAACCTGACATCATCCCTTACTTAAAGCTCTTAAAAATAATTCCCTTGTCATCAAGAATGAAGTCCCAGCTCTCGACCCGATTTTCAAGGTCCGTGATGAGCTGGCTCATCCTTTCTCCCACCCATGTCCTGCAACTGCAAGGCTCTTTTTTGCCCTTTTATATCCAATTCCTTCCACGGGGCAGCTCTCATCCCCCCACCAGGCCAAGCCCTCATCTTCCCCATGCCCTGTTCTGCCTTCCTCTAGAAACTTCTGCTAGGCTGGCTTCAGGCTGGGGCCCCTCTCCTAGTCTCCATAATGCCAGGGACCCTGTGCTTCAGAAAGTAACTGTTTTCTTTACAGTTTCCAAATGATTCTTAAAAGATACTGCCTGCCTGCCTCCTTTTTAAGAGCAATGCTGGTCAATTTCTGTGTGAGGCCAAAACCTGGCTTCATGACAGTCAAGGGCCCCCCAGATTTGTGCCAATCTGGGAGGGTGTGGCCTGGCCAAAGGATCTAGAAAATCTATATGTGAAAACATATTCCTCCCAAAAGTCACTGAGACATGCAGTGCATGTTCAAATATAAAGAAATTAAAATTAATGTGAGACATCATTCAATTATATCGTCTATATGTACTTAAAAACTTCATGGAAATATCAACTCAAAATATCAGACTGCTAAATTCCTGTTAAATGAATGTATCATCTTCATCAAATGGATCCTCATGAAACTCTCCTCTGTTTGTCAACCCCCTAATGCTACTACATAAAGTCAGTATGACTCATGCCTTTTAGTGACCTTTATTTTATACTGACATTTATATAAATTCCTACCCAGTGACAACATCAAAGTGAATAGCTAATAAATTTATAATTCATTTCACTGAGAAAATAACACAATTTTTCAATCAAAGTGAGAGGTTTCTCTTTCGCTAAAAAGATTAAAATAAGAGTGAATCTGCAGCAAAGTTTTGCTTTCCCTTAAGCTCAAATTTTGGCAGTGTCATTCTATCAGTAGTAGAACAAGAGTATTGAGTCATAACTTTTCTCCCAAGTATTCTCTTTGGGTTTAAACTTGCTCAATAGGGATTGGATTAATCTCAGAGACTGGTTGTGTTTTTACAATTAAATTGAATATTTGCTTAACACATTTTAACTAGAATGAAAAGACGTATCCGTTTACATATAATTTTAGCTACATTGAGAAATAAATATAAAAATAAAACATGAGGAACATAATCAGTCCATAGCCTTCCTATGCCTCTTTCTAGCCTGAACCAGTGTTAATTTCCAGGGAGATGAGTGATTCTGCCTCTCTCCATGCAGTGGCCCCAGCCTCGTGGGGCGCTCCAGGAGCTTCCACAGGCCTGCATGGCCCCAGCTGGCAACCAGAGAAGAGGGAGTGAGGAGTTTCACGATGAAGTTTCAGGAGCCAGGCCTGGAGATAGCAAATATCACTACTGCCCATCAAATTTTGACTAGAAATCAGCTAAATGGCTCTGCCTAATTGTGCGAGGTTTAGATGGAGTCCCCTTGGTGCCCAAGGAGAATGACACGGGGGTTGGGGACGACAGGAGTGGAAGCACCTGCCTGTGCCGTCACCCCTGCATTCGCAGTACCGAGCATGGGGCTCATCCACAGCGTTAGCACATCAGTGGGGAGCTTCCCGTTAGCTATTTTAACAGAGTAGTATATCAAAGCTGCATGTGCAGTGCTGGAGAAGAAATGAATTTCTGTTGACTCCATTCGTGTAGTGTTGCAAGGCATAGTTGTCGAATGCAAAGTTCCTTTGAAGCGGTTTCTATCAGAAAATAACAAGCAGATGACTTACACGTTATAAAACGCTCCACCTGAGAATTTGGCATCCTCTAATTTTATATTATTAGACATACGTAAACAACTGGAACCAAGAAAGAACTGGAAATATGTGTAAGGCAAGCACGTCAAAATGTCCACATCTGCCCACAAAACTGCTGCCGATATAGTTGTGGCGAGATGCCCTTTGCCTGCCCCCCAGGTGTGTATACTGCAGTTTTCCACGGGAAGAGCGTCCACTGGGAAGAGCATTTCTTTCTGTGGGGCTGGGGAGAGGTGGCGAGATGTGGGAGTCAAATGCCCAGTAACCAGTTCTCTGAAAGGTAAGATTACCGGCATCTTCTAGTTTAAAGACCGGTCACTGTGAGCAGGTAGCAGGTGCAGTATTAGCAATTGCAGCACCGCCTTTTGTATGGAATGAACTAAATTGCTAGAAATTTGCATTTAAATTGTAGTTAACTGATGTATATGGAGGTAAAAACCATCTCCGTATAAATTTCTGTTTGGTGCTACATGTTTAAATTACTTCTGATACTATATGGCATGGCAGGTAGATGACACGGAAATCACGTGGGAAGAGAAGCAACAACTAGGTGCAGTAAGGTGATAGAAGAACGATTCCTAAGGGAGCAGAACCCCTCTTACGCGGTCGGAACCGGTCCATAGAAACCCAGGGGACCCTGTTTACTGGGTGGCAGCGAAGAAGACTGAGGCGTCTGGAGGAGCCCTGGGTGGTGGGCTACATCAGGAAGCTGGAGGGGGTGTGACCAGGGCGAGGAGCCATCTAGACAAACGGGGGGGGCTCCCGGGCCGGGAGTGATGGCCGGGAAGTCTGGCGCCTCCACCTAGGGCACGGGAATGCTGCCCTTTGACCCCGCAGCCCTGTGGTTTGGGAGCACAGACTTTTCATTGTTAGAGACAGCAGTGAGTTTTTAAATGCAGGTGAGGATTCCAATTTGAAATGTGCTTTATTCAACTCGGCATTTAGGTGGGGTGAAAAA
>JAKSZT010054547.1:1046691-1063259 GCA_026826555.1 Tolypeutes matacus
GGCGCCCGCCTGCTCCTCGGCCCCGCAAGGGAAGAGCGCCTCCAGCTGCCCCGCGTCCCCAGGCCCGCGCCGCAGGCAGAGCTCCGACGGGAGCCGCAGAAGCCCGAGTCCCCGCAGCCGCCCTCACATTCTGGCGGGGCCACGCGCAGCTGTGACAGTGGCCTAGCGATGGGGCGCCCTGGGGCTCCCACCTTCCCCCTCTGCCCGGTCCTTAGGGGCAGGCATGGGGCAGGAGGGCACGACGGAGGAGGGCTTCGTGGAAGAGGGGCAGCTCCTGCGCTGTCGCAGGAAAGCCGAGGAGCAGCCGAATTCCAGTCCTTAGGTGTCGCCTCGGCACCTGCCCGCGAGGGCGCTGGGAAGCGGCCCCTGAAATCTTCCCCAGATTTCGGTGTGGTTCACCCTGGGCTAAGTGCGGAGGGGCTGCACTGGTTCATCAGGGGTGTGTGCTTGTCGGGTGACGGCGCGCTTTGGTGTCCAGTTACTTATTGATGGGTTGGTTATCAGATGATCTCACCTCCTGCCTCAGGTTCTAACCGTCAGCTGTTCTCAGATCACATCAAGCCCCCTGGGCTCACACCAAGGTGGGCAGAAGATGAAGTGCAGAGGCGGCGCCGGTGGAGAAGAAAGGCGCCTCTTCTCTTTTCCTTTTTCCAATTCAGAGAGCACCCAGAACACTTGTTCTGAGCTAGAGGACCTAAGGGTAGCTTTTCTACAGCTGTGACCTTGCTCACTGTTTACACTCCAAGTTGCTGCTCAGCCAACGACCGTCTCTTACTAGGCGCCGTCGGCTCCCAGTCGAAGGACCCGGCGCTTTGACAAGGACATTCAGCCGCTGCGCGACCACTCTGCCGCCCGCCCATGGTTTTGGGTGGAAAATGTTTCCAAAGTCTTCCTTCTTTCAACCAAATCTGCCTCCCTGCAAAGCTTCCCCTATGACTTTAAATTAGGGTCTGCCCCCATCGAAAAGTAAACCAGGTTTAAGTGGACGTCCCAAGAGGTGCCAATTCATTCTCTCCTAGAAAAGTATTAACATAGGAAACTCACAAAATTTAGAGCCCTTCCGGAGGTGGTTACTCAGGTGTGTGCTGCCTGTGAGTGAATGTCGCTTGCCAATTCACTGTCCTTGCCTGCTTTGGGAATCAAGGCTTTACTGGTCCCCTAGAATCAGTTGGAGTGTTCTCCGCCCCCCTTCTCTGGAAAAGTTTAAGATTGGAATAATCTGCCCCTCTGAAAGGTTACTGAAAGCTGCCTGTGAGGATATGATCTGCTCTTTTCTCTGAGCCCACATTACTGGCTCACTTTCTAACTGGGTCAGGTCTATTCATTGTAGTTTTCTGGAGCTATGATCATTTCTTTTAAATTTTCAATTTATGATCACAAAGTTCTTTTTAATTTTTTTTTTTTTACAAAAATGAATATTTAGAATGCAAAAGCACAAATAAATTTTTAAAAAGCTCTCAAATGCCACAAACACTTAAAAAATAATGGGATGGTTTTGTTATTTAACTAACAGCTCTTTAACTTTTGTTCTTACCTTGTTTGGCTGCACGCTTTTGGGTCGCCTCTCCGCTTGCTAACCAGTTTTCCACGTGTCCTCTAGAGAGGATGGAAGGGCAGCGCGTCCCTCTTTGCTGGCTTCTTCACTCCTCAGGGCCTCTGGCCCTGGCACCACGTCTCTGTTTCAGCCCAGGGAGGGGCAGAATTCTTCCTGTAACGGCCTTCGCTCAGCTGTGCCAGGAAGCGACTACGAATCTCAAAACTATGTTTCATTAACCTAAATTAAAAGTCCCTTTAGCAGGATGTGTATGTTGCACAAATTCCTCTCAGGTCTTTGGAAAAAATCTACAAGAAAGGGGCCTTGAAGCTTAAGTTTCATCAGCCTTATAATAAATTGGTTTTCAGTCTCTGATTTCTAGTTTCCCTCTTTCTGAAATAAGTTCTCTCAGAATAATCATCCTAGAATTCAAGTCAAATAATGATGCTCAATGCTTCAAATGCTTCAGGAATTTTCTTTTTCCCTAACTTCTATTTTGCAGAATTTCACACCTAAGAGAATTTGCAAGAATAGTACAATGAACTCCAGAATTTACACACACACACACACACACACTCACACACGACACTTGTTCTCTCAGTCATAAATATTAGGGGATTTCTTCGTCCCTAATTACTTCAGCATGTATCATCCAAGAACAAGGCAATGCTTTACTTCCCACAATGCCATTGTCCCTCAAGAAGAGTAAAATACTATTTTCCATTTCACTGTTATCCGCACTAGAGACCATGTCCGCATTTCTCCGGCTGTTCTAGCATGCTTTACAGCTGTTCTCCAGAACGTGATGCAGGACCACACGTCGTGCTTCGTTCCTGGGTCTCTCCAGCCGCCTTTAATCCGGAAAAGTTCCCCTGCCTGTTTTGTTTTTTTTTCTTGACACTGACTTTTTAAAAAACGCTTTATTTTAAGTTTAATTTCAAACCTAGAGGACAGGTGCAGAAATAAAACCTAACGCTGACATACGCCCCCTCAGATTCGCAGGGCCACCAGCTCTTAACGTTTTGCCACATTTGCCATTTCTCTCCCCCCTCCCCCTCCCCCTCCATTTCTGATATTGACATTTTAAGAGAATCCAGGCCTGTTATTTCAGTTACTATAATGGTAATTGTAAAGAGTGGTTATCTAGTATTTCTTTACTTATTAGTTGATATTTTTCTGTATATAAGAGTTTCCCTTGTCTTTGCATCCACATTTTTTTTCCTTGACTCGTTATGGATTCAAGGATTTGTTTTTTAAAATTCAGTATTTATAATACATTCTTCTAATTACTCTTTCTGATGCTCAAATTGCTCCCAAATCTGACTAAGTGACTAAGGGGCGTGCATTACTCAGGGTCCTTAGGGAACAGAATCAACAGGAGATATCTGTAAAGAGTATGAGGTTTTATAAGAGTCTCTCACGTGACCGTGGGGATGCACAAGTCCAGGTTCCACAGGAAACCAGGGGCTCCGATGAAAGTCCAGTGAAGGTCCTTGAGGAGTTTCCAGGAGACATTGGCTGTCCAAAGACGGCTGGGAAATTCTCTCTGAACGCTGGAATCACTTCCCCTTTTAAGGCATTCATCTGACTGGTAAAGCATCACTCATCGCTGGTGGCAAGCTCCCTGGTTGATGCAGATGTAATCGGCCATCTATGCAGTAAACTCACTGGGGACTAAAGCCAGTGATACAGTGTCCTTGTATCACAGTCAGCCCAGTGCTTGCTGGACCGAACACCTGGGCACCATTACCTGGCCGAGTTGACACATCAGCCTCACCATCACAGGGGGCATCTTCAGTTGAGCTCCAGTTAGTTTCTGAGCCCTTCCTTATTTTCCGGCACAAGCTGTCATGGACTCACCTTAGTCTCTGCCTGCCCTGAAATGGGGCAGCCCTTTCTTCAGAGAGCTCTGATTCCTTCTAGCGGGTAGTGATATTTAGAAACCAAGATCTGTGCTCATTACTTTAGGTGCCATTGCTTCTGGGCCCTCTCATGGGACAGAGCCAGGGACTCTATTTTGCTTAAAAATCACCGGTTCCACTAATACCTCATTCCAATCCAATAATTGTGTTTTTTTTTTTTTTTTTTTAGCAGAGATCTAGTCACACACCATACAATCCATCCAAAGTGTACAGCCAGGGGCTCTCAGTACAGTCACAGCGTCGTGCATTTATCACCACAATCAATTCAGAACCTGTTCATCACTCCACAAAGAAGAGCCCACGTCCTGTATACACCCCTGTCGCCGGCACTTAGCATTGCGTGGTGAGGTTCCTTTCAACATCCTGTACTTATAATCTGTATATTTGCGTATCCACCCCTTTTTACTCCTAATGTTATTTGTGTGAGCCTTCTCTCATTTTTCGTGATCTAATCCAACAGAAGGTAATCAATTTTATGAGCATTTTCAAAGAACTAACCTTTGACTAGTCGTCTTTCTGTTCCATTACTTTCTCTTCTTACCTTCATTGCCTTTTACTTTCTTTAGAATTAGTCGTCCTTTTCCTTCCTAAATTTAATGCTTAGTTTAAGAATTCTCTTTTTCCTTTTCTAAAACATTTCAGGCCATAAGCTTGCTTGAAGTTCCATATTTGCTGCATCCTTCAAGTTGATTTGTAATATTTTATCATTTATAAGTATTTTAACATTTTCATTATAACCCATGAGTTATTCAGAAGTGTGATTTTAAATTTCCAAATGTATCAGGGCTTCAGAATAATCTAATTTTGTTATTGACTTATGCCTTAATATATGTAAAAATAAAACAGTTTCTGTGAACTACTACTATCTTGAAATTTGCTGAGATTTAGTTTGTAACTTAGTAATTGGTAAATTTTAAAATAATTGGTTCATGTGTGCTTAAGAAGTTTGAGTATTCTCTTAAGTATTTGGTGTCAGATTTTAAGAATGTTCTTTTTTTTTGTATGATTGCACTTTTATGAACTAAATATATTGTATAAACTCATGGAGTTAATAATTAGAATATGGGTCATCAAAAAATAGAATGAGGTTAGAAAATGGAAAGCTGAGGGTTAATCTGCGCAGAATTAGTAAAAAGGTTGTTTATTAATCTTTGGATGAATAGAAAAGGTGAAAGCACAACATAGTGGCTAAGAATGTTCTTTAAATCAGTTTTTAATTGTGAGTTAATATCTTCTTTACTAATTTTTCTGTTTAATCTATTAATTGAGAGCAGTGTGTTAGTCTTCCTAAATAGATAGATTTGTCAATCTCCCTCTATAATTCTGTCAACTTTGCTTTATATTTTGAGGCTATTTCATGAGGGGCATCTAAATTAGGATCGTTTTAGCTTCTTTTTTTTTAGATTTATTTATTTATCTCCCTCCCCTTCCCCTCGCTTTGTTTTGCACTCGCTGTCTGCTCTCTGTGTGTTCTTCTGTGTCTGCTTGTCTTCTCTTTTGGCGGCACCGGGAACCGATCCTGGGATGTTCCAGAGTGGAGAGAGGCGCTCTGTCTCCTGCTCCACCTCAGCTCCCGGGTCTGCTGTGTCTCTCAGTGTCTCTCCTCTGTGTCTCCCTTTGTTGCGTCATCTTGCTGCACCAGCTCAGCTCTCCGTGGCACAGGCCAGCTTGTCTTCACCAGGAGGCCCCAGGAATTGAACCCAGGGCCTCCCATATGGTAGACGGGAGCCCCAATCGCTTGAGCCACATCTGCTTTCCTGGCATATCTTTTTTGCAGGCCTTTATTTTCAACCTTTCTGTGCCCTTATATTGTAGATCTGCTTTATTGTAAACAACGTAAAGTAGGATTAATTTTTGTTTTTGTTAAATATGATAGTATGATTTAACAGATTAAGTTTGTTCATATTATGATTACTGATATTCTTGGGTTTATTTCTGTCATCTCATTTTGTGCTTTTGTCTGGCTTTTTCTGTGCCTCTCCCTTTTTTCCTCTCCATCATCTGAGTATCTTGGAGGGCGGGGCGCTCTGGCTAGTGAAAGGTTTTCTGTTGAATCTCATTCAATGTGGCCTTAGTTTGGAGGGAATCCCTGAAGGGCGTATATTGAAGATGCTTTTGTGCAGAAAGAATGTGTGTGTGTGTTTGCCATGCACCAGGACGACTTTCATTTTATGATCCAGGCATTTCTCTGACTTGAAGGTAGTGTGGACTTGAACCCAGGCTAGCTCAGGGGAGAGCTTTGTTGGTAGTCTCCCCCCTTGGCCTGACGTGGTCTGCAGGCTTTCTCATCACCTTGCTTGCACAGAAGGCAGGGCTCCCCAGGCAGCCTTTCAGGAGCAGAAGCCTCCCCCGTGTGGTGCACTGGCGCTGGGCACTGGGCACTCAGGTCAGGGCTTTCACCAGCCCACGGCCACGTCTCCTGCAAGCCCTTCGTGCCCTGAGCTTGGGGGGGGCGTTGCCCCCAGAAAGTGAGTTCGCATGAGCTTGCGGGCCACCTTGCCTCGTGGGCTTTCGTTGGCACAGCTTTCCTTGTTCCCTCCGGCGCTAGGACCAGCCCTATTGCTGGTTCAGCAGTGTGTTCACAGGTGCCTTTGCTCTAACGTGCCCGTCACCTGGGCACTGTGCGGGAAGGTGTGTTTCACGTTAGGCACTCTGCAGGATTCCATAAGGAGAGCTCCTTTCCCGGTCTTCACCAAGGCTGGAATACTCACAGTGTCCACTCATTTTAGAGGACCACTTCCACCTCTGCAAGGAAGGAGGAGGAGGGGGATGGGTAAGAACAGGAAGAATAACGGCTGTTCACTGAACGCTGCCTCCGCACCAGGGCCACGGGTGTACTCGGCTGATTCTGTTCCTGTAGCAACCCTGCATGGCGGGCGCTTTTATGACCATTCCAGAGACGGTTTGAAACCCAGTTTCGGAAAGTCCAGCTGCGATGTCCTACAGCACGTAGGTGGTGAGCAGGATTTGAACCCAGGTCTCACTGGCTTCAGAGCCTGCATACTTAGAATCTTGGGCTTTCCCAGGTCTTTGAAAGGGAAAATGCAAAATAATAGCAATATGTTATATACGTTAGGGCTAATAATGTTTGTTATGTTAATGAAGGTATGGTATAGTTTACGATAAAAAAAGAACGCCTTCCATGTTATTGGAGTGAGTTAAAGATTTATAATAAAATGGTGATGTACCTCAGCATTGCTAGTGTCTGAGAAGCTGCTTGAAGATGCACCCTGACACGGGGCCTCCTTCGGGGGCGGGGGGCGGGGGGCAAGAACCAGGCAGCGATTTTATACTTCCAGGAAGCGTTTACAGAGTGGTTTGATCTTTCAATGATTAATCGTGCGAACTTGTATTTGAGTGACTGTCCTTGACTGTGAGCTTGTGAACCCAAGAAGGTTGAGCCGTCCTTATTTCACATACACCTCCTTGCTCGCCTTCCTTTCCTTTCCTTTCCTTTCCTGAAAGAAACCAGCTGGTGAAGAGGGAACCAGGACCCGATGGGCTCGGGCTGGGGTCTGCCTGGGGCCACTGCTTCTGGACTTCAGGGTTGTACTGAAATTCTCTTCTACGTGTATTTGCTGTAAAGCTGATAAAAAAGGGATTCAAACACCATGCACTTAACTTCGTAGATGCGGCAGTGGTGTGGGGTTTAGTGGGCTTGGACAGGGACTTAAGAGTCTGTTTCGGGGAAGTGTGTCAGGGAGTCCTGATGATTTGCACGGCTTCCAATGCCATCCCGCTGGCTGCACTGCAGTTACCTGCAGTGCTAATCAAAAACGCCCAGGCCGCGCCCTAGACCAAGTGACTCAGGATCTCCAGAGGTAGGAGCTCCCGCCTTCCCACACCCAGGTCAGCCGCACTCAGGTGTGGACTTGTCAGGTGTGGACTTGTGCAGGTGTGGACTTGTGCAGGTGTGGACTTGTCAGGTGTGGACTTGTCAGGTGTGGACTTGTGCAGGTGTGGACTTGTCAGGTGTGGGCTTGTCAGGTGTGGGCTTGTGCAGGTGTGGACTTGTGCAGGTGTGGACTTGTCAGGTGTGGACTTGTGCAGGTGTGGACTTGTGCAGGTGTGGACTTGTCAGGTGTGGACTTGTCAGGTGTGGACTTGTGCAGGCGTGGCCAGGAGCCGGTGGTGTGCCTTTGGCTTCCAGCTGGCTGTGCTCCTCACACCTGCTCCGGCCGCCTCTGCACCCCCATCTGCAGTCGTCAGGCTGGGCCCTCTGCTCTGCGCCCCCTCTTCGCCCTTCCTCTGGCTTGGAGAGGTCTCCCTCCCTCACCTCTCTCACGTCAGAGGCTCCTTCCCGGTCCCACCCCGCTGACGGAGGCCACCCAGTGCTCGCTGGAGTTACCATCCCCACGAGATGTAGTGTCCGCCTCCACGCCGTCCCCTCAACCTGTCCTCCTCCCAGTCGCTTTTCTTCTTATATGCTGGGTTGCCGTGGGTTCAGGAATGCTCTGGCATGCGCCCCTTCTTACGGCTCCTGTTTTTGGTCCTGGTTGCCTGAGCTCTCCTGATCTCCTACTTTGCTTTTCTCCACGTGTCTACCCTGGCTGCCCCACTTTGCTTCCTTACTGCCTTCCACCTCTTCTCCCCTCCCAGGTAATTTCCTGGGTGCCCTGATTTACCTGGTCCCTTGCACCCTCAGGGCGTATGTGCCTCTCTACAGGTGCTCCACACTGCCTTTCCCAGGGCCTGCGAAATAAACGGAACTATCCCCAGGCACCGAGCCGCAACTTCATTTTCTGCCCCATCCAGTCCCTCTTGACTTTCCCTGGAGGGCTTAACAAACTTGCTTTTGTTATACTTCAGTTTACTTTCTATTTGTTTTCACCTTGCTCGGCATCTCACTGTTCTCAGCCTGCTGCCCAGTCGGCCACCACTTCTCTGTCCCTCCTTGTTGTCTTGTTTTAGGCTCACTTCTGCCTCCAGCAACGTTGCTCTCCAGTCTACAAAAAACCCACGCGTTAATTTTCTTAAATCTGTGTGTGGGTCGTACCTTTTCTGTGGTCAAAAAATTTCTGTGGCTCCACCTGTTTTGTCCATAGTGGGATACTCTATTCCCAGAAACCGTCACCTTTGTGGCTACTGGTTATTTTATTCGGTTAAACTTTTCAAGTAATCCCTTACACAGTATAGGCCTGCACCTGAAAGGTCATGCAAGCATTTCATCGTAACGGAACTACTAACGCGCTGGCCGCACTTCGGGTGCTGCGTGTTTGTTTTCAGGAATAAGGTTGGCATCGCTTTGTCTGGAGTTGGCCAGTCTTTGCCCAGATCACCGCTGGCAGTGCGGCCGTTGTTGTCAGCAGGTGTTCTGGGGCCCGTCCTCGAGCGTGCATTGATTACTGCTTCCCCCACCCAGGAACGGGTCCGGCAGGCTCACCGCCAGCAGGGTCTGGGGGCAGCGCCCGGCCCTGCCGCCGGGCAGGAGTTTGCCTGAGGGCACACGTCAGGTCGCCGACAAAGTGCAACCACTTGTGCAATAAGCTCATGGTATTTTTTAGAAAGGTCCGTTTAGGAGGTTGAAAGTCAGCACATAGAAGCAAAGAGATACTGACTCCAGGTGAAGAGTGAGGAGCGGCCGTTGCTTGAAGTTCCGGGCACGGTGTAATGTTTGGGGAGTTTCCAAATTATGCTATAGTCCAATCGCATTAATAGTTGCTAACTGTGCTCTAGAAAAATAAAGCTTTAAAACAGAACGTCCCTCCTCCTCCCTGCAGAGAGTTCGTTAGCACCTAACTTTCTCCCCCTAAGACAAGCTGCCCTTAGTGCTGTCGTGTGGCTGCTTTTCCAGAACGTTGCTTGGTGTTGGGAATTCAGAGATGAACAAGGCAGGCCCCACGGCCTCGCGTAACTTCCATCCAGGAAGAGGGGATAAGCGCCTGCAGCAGGTCCGGGCTGAGAGGCAGCAGCTGCCGCCACGGCCCGGAGAGCCACAGCGGGACGGAGAAGCCGCAGGTTCCCTGCGGAGCCCCGCGCCAGCCGTGTCTCTCCTTACAAAGTTCACCTCTTGTGTGTTTTCTGAACCCACTGAGGAGGGACCCTTCATTCCTGCAGCTGATATTTGACTGTCTGCTGTGAACGGGCCTTTGCGAGAGGACTTAGAATCGAGGCAAGGGCCACACTCGTGGCCTAGGGCGTGGGCTCTGGGCTTGGCCTGCCTGGGTCGAGCGCTCCTGTGGTTCTGATTGGCTCAGTGCCTTAGGGACAGTGGCCGCTGCTCATCGCCCAGGACTGCACGTCTCCTGGCCAGGTCTCCCTGGGTGTTTTTCACCTGCCCTCCTACTCGGAAATCCTCCTGCTCTTTCTCTAACTTCCCGTCGTCTTCCGTTGCTCAGCCCTCCGTCCCCAGCTGTGGGCCCCATCTTCCTCAGAGCCCTTCAAGGCTCAGTAGATATCAGGTGACCAGAAGAACCCCAAAGTAGCCTGGCACACCTTGGTTCAAGGTCAGAGAATACTTTTCTAACCATCGACACCGTCAGCAGGTGGGCTTGGGTTTCTCCAATGGCCCCAAGTTCCGTGTTACTGAGAATCCTCTCAAGAGGCCACATGGTTCCGTGGCTCCTGGAGGGAGGCCGAGGAGCGCGTGGGACCCCTCCTCCCTGCAGTGAGGCTTGTGAACTGAATGTCCTAAGCCCCGTGCTTTTCAGCTTTCCTTGCCCGCCTACACCAGGCCCCTGCCCCCTAAGCGAAGCTGGCCAGGGGTGTAATGGTGTACAGCTCTCCTTCTTGAGAAGCAGTGGCCTGGGGTGTGAGCCTTTTGGCTTGCAAAGGCAGCGGGCTCTGGAGCGGGGTGAGTCTTCCAGGCAGCGTCTTTGCGATGTGGGGGCCGAGGGCGCCTCCGCTGACACCGCGGGCGTTTCCTTAATTTTATCTCGTAGCTTTGAGTGGCACTTCCCACTCTCTCCTTCCATCGTCTTCGCCCACCGTTTCACGCTCCTAAGACTGGGCTTTGCTCATGACAGCATCCTTACCTGTTTGTTGACCTGCTAATCACCTGGTGCCGTTTCCAGCGGGCTTGTAACCAGGCATGATAAGAAGCTGGATCTTAGCTCACAGCTCTTAGTTTAAAAGACGAGGCCGTGGGACTTCTGGTGCTGCTTTCCATCTCTCTCAATGTATTTCATCAATTCTAAAATGTGCCTTTGCACGTTTTAACTCCTGAAACCAGTATGCTGCTCACAGTGATGGCATTTTAAAAAGGACATGACACTGCAGTGTGGATGGGTCTCAATTCACTGCCTCAGAAAAGCACTAAACGTTATGAACTACGTTTCCAGGTTATTTAACCGAAAAAATTAGCAACTTCCCCATCCCCAAAACGCACCGTGTGTCTTGCCCCTGCCGTATCTCTGGCACTTCTTCAGCTTCTCGATCATGATCTTGAGTCCTGATGACAGTAGTAGCAGCCGTTTACCGAGCATGTATTCTGTTCTGGGCTTCCCGTGTGTAAACTCACTTCACGGCCTAAGTAGGAACTGTCTTCCCTGTTGTGCAGAGGGGACCCTGAGGCCAGCGTGGGTAAATACTTGGTCCAAGGCCACCTGGCTGACTGGTGGGGGAGCCAGAATTCAAGCCCACTCTTAACCGTTGTGCTTTTCCAGCTCCCACTAGTTATAAAACTTAGTGACAGATTTTTTTTTACATCTCTGAACATAAGACTACTAGCATCTGATCTTCAACAATAACAAAACACCCTGATATTCTTTATTCAGTTTATCCAGAGTACAAAAACAAAACAAGTGGGAAAAAAATGCACAAAATACTCTTTGGTCTAATGAGGCCAAAAAAAGACATTTTCAAGGAGAAAGAGAAATAGATTCTTGGAAAAGATTGTGGAGATTGAAGCAAGAAATAGCTTCCTGGTCTTTGCTGGGAAACCAAACCTGATTCCTCTACTTCTTTCTTTCCAGGAATGTGCTTGACTCTATTAGATCACAGCTCAATAACATGGTGACAGTTATCTGTTAAACCTTGAAGTTATGTAGATAAAATCCATTTCCAAGGATCCTGTTAATCTTAGATGTTCTGAACTATAATGGATGGTGGTGGACTGTACTATTAATATATAGTAGTAATATGGTTGTATCATATGACTGTGGCAAAGCACTTTATTTTGCTAATTAACTGAGGGAGTTACACCTAGCTTTTTCTTTCATTCCTGTACTTAGCATCTTAGTGTAATCCACATGTAAGAGCTCCTAAAACTAGCTGCAGGATGGAGAGCAGGGTGGAAAGCAAGCCGCTGGTTCCGCTTCAAGAAGGGGCCAGGAGGAGCCGGCCCGGCTGGCGTTCAGGCTGAGAAGTAGGCTTTCCCCACGTGCCGGGCCTGAGTGAAGGTGGGAGCTTGGCTCAGCAACGTTGCGGTTTGGGATGTGGAGCGAGCGGGCAGCGTGGACGCTCCCTTCTCAACCTAACACCTCAGTGGCAACTGCACGTGCCCAGATGCACCGAAAACCCTTGCTTTAGAGCCTGTTGGTTCCTTCAGATCTTTTGCTATGGTCCATTTCTGGAAGGCATTCCTG
Organism: Tolypeutes matacus; assembly: GCA_026826555.1. NCBI lineage: Eukaryota > Metazoa > Chordata > Mammalia > Cingulata > Chlamyphoridae > Tolypeutes > Tolypeutes matacus. Next base: position 1,058,673 of record JAKSZT010054547.1, read on the forward strand.
AGTGCTGCTATTTTTATACTTCTCACCTGGAAAAGGGCCATTTTAGTCTCATTCCTTGCTTGTGATCTCAAAGCCCGTTCCTTCCTTATCAGTTCCCATGTCACAGTGACTCTCAGAGAAAGGCTTTGTTATGGACCTAGAGGAAAGTTTAATCGTTTTCTGCTTATTTTCCTTTATTCTCAAATAACTCTCCTCCTTCCCCCCAAGTAGATTGAGAAAGGAATTTCCTTTTTTTCTTCTTCTACTATTTTGTCTCTGTTCATGTTTTGTGACTCAGTCTTTTAATGCAAACCTGGAAAGCTCCAGTAATGTGAAAACTTCCTTTCCATCGAAACAAGTACTTACCGCGCTCCCCTCCATCAAGTCTTTACTTCACCACACCTTCTGGCGAGGCTCCCTGCCCACCTTGTTCCCTGCCCACCTGCCCCAGGCTCCTTTCCTGGCTTTGTTTTTCTCCAGTTGCTTAACTAGGTGTCTAAGCACTTGAAAGTCAGTTTTCTAAACCCTCCCCCACCCCAACACACACACACACACACACACATACACACACACACACACACACACACACACACACACACACCCCTCCTCGAGAGCAGGGGAGTTTTCTTTACCGAAGGCGGCTGCCTCGGGAGAACAGCAGCTTTGCGCTGGGAGTGCGTTCCCAGGCGCCGGACTGTGTGCTGGGGGGAGACGGGTGGACCTTGGAGGTGGGGTGCTGGGTGCCTGGACGGACTCACGGCAGGCTGCGGCTTCCACAGGCCAGGCGGAGCTGAGCCTGGAGCCAGGCTGGTCTAGGAGCAGCAGGAGCTGGCACGAGGCCTTCCGGTCCCAAAGGGAACTGCGTGCGGAGGCGCCTCCTTCCTCCCTCCTCTGGAGACTTGGAGCCTCCGCCTTAGCGCCCCAGAGCAGCTGCTTGGCCTGTCTTGCTCCCCACTGTGAGCTCAGACCCTGCAAGAGTGCCTGGCTCAGGAGCAGTCAGTAAAAACTAACAGTGAATCAGCGGCGTGAGTGAAACCCTGTGCCGAGTGCCACACTTTTAAAGTGCCTTTTTTATGCCAGCACAATATATTGCAATCTCGTTTACCCGCAAGCCTTGTATCACCTTGTTACCTGCTTAACTTTTTCTTTACTCAGTTTATTTTTCCAAATAGGATTTGTTTAAATAAGTTTCCTTGAATGTTTCAGAGACAATTCCATTTAAAAAGTGCATTCAGGGGAGCAGATGTGGCTCAAGCAGTTGAGTACCTGCCTCCCACATGGGACGCCTGGGGTTTGGTGCCCAGTGCCTCCTAAAAATAAAAACAACCAACAAGCAAACAAATGAAAAAAAAAACCAGGGGAGCCGAGGTGGCTCAGTGGTTGACCACCAGCTTCCCACATGTGAGGTCCGAGGTTCAGTCCCAGGCCTCCCTGCCTCAAAAAAAAAGGAAAAAAAAAGTGCCTGAACTATAACTTTCAAAAGTATATGTTTTATGTAACAATTTATTCTTTAATTATAGCTATTGAAATTAGTCACATCAGTGTTAATTGTTTTTGATGGGGGCAAAGTTACATCTCTGCTGGAAATCTCTTCCATGGGTTTGGGCAAGCGAATGCACTAAAAACATCCTTTGGCAAAGCTCAGGGGCTCTTTAAACTTTAACCACCCGGGGTGGGCCTTTCCCCGGCTTTTGGAAGCCCCTCGCACATGCCCTCCCTTTCCAGTGCTCTCTTAACCAGTAAGACATTTTAAAGCTTTCTCTCTAAGGTGGAGGAGAGCTTTAAACAAGAGTAACGTGTTCTGTGTTAGCTTGTGTTAGATGTTTCTTACCCACAGAAAAGTTGATGATCTTGTAACTTAAAAAGGAAGCTCAAGGGAGCAGGAGTAGTTTGAATACCAAGAACTTTGTGTAGATGGAATATTAAAAGTAGTTTCTTCCCCTCCCCAGTTGTGTAAATTTTGTGCACATGAAGATTATTTTAAATTCGTAGGCTAAATTCATGTCCTAGCTCCTCAGCCTTTCCAAAGAAGAAAGCTTTAATTCCACTGTCTTCTTCAGAAGGTCATTTCCTTCCTGCAAATTAGGATTTGTGTGCACCTGGGCCATCGTGCTGTGTCTCCAGGATGTGATTTATGTAGTTGCCTTCTCAGTACTTCGCACCAGGAAGACAGGAATGTACTTTAAACTTTTGTCGATACTAACATTTAGCATATGATTAACTTGTGAGCAAAGTTCAACTTTATTCTATTGCAAACATTCGTAAAATGTTATGGGACACTGGCGTTTTGACTGAATTTTTTCTGTATTGTATGTGTTATGAAGTAGTGAACAATCAAATTTGGTGAAGGATGGAAGTTTCTTTTCTGAAAGGTGTGGCTTTATGTCTTGAGAGTGGGGTAGTCCTGGCTGAAAGAGCCGGAGCCGAGTCTCTGCCACTCTGAGCTCTGGGCTTTTCTAGGGCTTTTCCTTATAAACACCAGGACGCGGCAGCACTTAGTTCATAAGGTAAGGGATTGAATGTAGAGCCTTAACGTTTCCAGACTCGGCACGCAGGAGATGCTCGCTACAAATTACACGCACGCGGTGTCTGTGTGTGCCTGCGTGTTTTAGGTGGCTAACTGGAACTGACCCTCTTAAAGCTGTCACAGCGACTTGGAGTCGTGTCCGTTCCCGGGGGCGTGACCCCTTGCGAATCGGGGTGGGGGCCCCGTTGCTCCTGGAACCTCAGGGGGAAGCCTCAGAGGGCCCCAGCAGCCGGAGGTCAGCGGAACTGGGAGAGGGAGAAGGTCCTGCCGTCCTCACCCCACGGGCCGGCAGCCCCAGAGCCCGTCTCCGGGGAGAGAGCGTCGCTTTCCAGGCATCTGGCCCTCCCCACGCCTCAAGACCATGGGCCAAGAGATGGCGTTTGTTTAGCAGCTGGGAAGCTGAAACGGGTTAGACAAAACTTCTACGTAGCAGATGCCAGCGCTGCACTAGCCAGATGCCCGCGGTGCTTATTTCAGCAGAACCGCCGGCTTCACACAAGCAGGTGTTTTCACTTCTAGTGTCCCAGGGAGTGAAGCTGTAGGAATAGAGTATGAACCCCTTGCTACCTCTTTGCTTTGCAGAAACATTTGACCAGAGTCTTCATTTCTGCTGAAAGTGAAATATCTTTTCCAGACACACAGCCGTGTTACGAATATTGCACAGTATTTCACTGTGTCCTTCGACATCTCACACACGCATTCCACATACCACTGAAACGTTCTTTGTCCCTGACATTTATTTTTTCATGGTGTTAATTGCGCTTCAGTTTTGGGAGTAAGAATATATGCGGGAATACTCCTTGCATGTTGTCTTCTCACATCAGAAGACACTGGATTCTTTCTTGCTTTATGGATCTGGGTGTGGAAGTAAGTGGCACGGCAGCGCCGCGTTCCCACAGGATAGGGGTGGATGCCAGCTGCCGCTGCCACGCGGACCAGATGTCGATGTTGACACCGCTTACTTTATCCATGTCAGCTTTCACCTAGCAAACCCTTCACCAGCTTGCTTTTGTTTCCCCCCTGCTCCTGGAGCTGAAAAGCCACCTATTAGGAGAGGCGTGTTGGTGGGTCTGAAGGGAAGTAGCCACGGGAGGTGGACGTGACAGCAGAAGTCATGTCCAACAATACGGCATCAAGAAGAGAAAAAATTTGCAGCTACACCACTCAAGATTTTAATAATGGATATTTGCAATTATGTCCTGGTCATTAAAAAAGTTTTAATATTCAGCGTTGGAGAAGACAGAGTATGTAATGTACTAGAAATTTCAACCAAAATATTTTTATTATACCTTCACATACCCGAACTTTACTCTTCCTTTATCAGACTAGATTCTATACTGCCTCGTAATAAAAATAGCGTTCTGGACATTAAGCCACAAACCTGCGTTCTTTTTTCCCTGTCTCACTTTTGTGGCCTTGAAAAGACACTCAGACTTTAGTTGCTTCTTTCTAGCCCTGCCTCTTAGGTCTTTGTGAGATCAAAGACATAATATGGACAAAGGGCCTTAAAATCCCCTAAACAGAGGGAGGGGGTGGCCCAGTGGCTGAGCGCCTGCTTCCCGTGTTCGAGGTCCCAGATCCGATCCCGGTGCCTCCTAAAGAGCATACTCTCTTCACAGGGGAGGCGGCTGGTGCACAGAGGCGCTGACTTTGACAGTGATTATGGTGCTGCTCGGTGTTTTAAGAGGATCAAAGCAAACACGTCAGTTATTTGTGTAGTGCGGGTTCCTCCACATTTTGGTCTGGATGACTCTTGTGGGATGAGCCTGTGTGTTGGAAGCAAGTTAGCAGCGTCCTTCGCCTCTACCCGCTGGATGCTGGTAGTACCAGCCTAGTCAAGAGCATAAGAGAGAAAAAAGGAAAACTGTTCCCAGGCCGTGGGAGCCAGGGCCCCTGGTGGGAGCCGCTGGCTTAGTGTGTGCATGCACACAAGTTTGATGTCAGCTTTAAAGTCAAGGCACCGCTAATGTCCTCTCAGTGGCCCAGTTGCCGTTACCTGCAGCCTGCGTGGTCATTTCACGTAACTCTTATTCTCATTTTTGAACTGTGGAGACAACTGCTTTGCTTTTCACTTAAAAAAA
>JAKSZT010054547.1:1063359-1101802 GCA_026826555.1 Tolypeutes matacus
AAAAAAAAATTTTTTTTTTTTTTTTTAAGGTACCAGGGCCGGGGATTGAACCCGGAACCTTGAACGTGGAAAGCCAGGGCTCAACCACTGAGCCACATCGGCTCCCCTGAGTTGGTTTTTTCATTGTTTGCTTGTTGTTTGTTTTTGTTTGTTTGTTTTTAGGAGGCCCCAGGAACCGAACCTGGGACCTCCTCTGTGGGAGGCAGGCGCTCAACTGCTTGACCCACATCCATTCCCCTCGCTTGTTTTGTGTTGTTCATATTGTGGCTTTAAAGTATAGAAAATGATTTCTGTGACTCCAGAGCAGTTAGCATTACTGTTTTAGCTTCATATCATAGGAGCTTCCACAACCTTTTGGTTTTGCTTGCGGGGGGCTGAGTGCTCCTTGAGGAGAAAGGGTGTACACGCACCTGCCTGACCTGTGCCCAGTGCCCCCCATCGCCCGTACACTGGGATCCAGTCTCTGTGGTTGCATGGACGCGGCGGGGAGAGGGCCAGAGAATCTCCACCAGCCGGATGAGTGCCTTCTTGTTTTCCTTCCTCTGCATTCCATTGAGGAATGCCATATCCGTGATGGTTGTCCTGGCCTGGAAAATTGGATGTGCAGAAGGAAAGAGGGGGCTAGGGCAGTGGGGGGTGCTTTGAGGGACAGTGTTGAAGAGGCCCAGGATCAAATGCAGGCCAAAGGGAAGTCCTTGGGCGAGCAGAGGAGACTTGAGGAGATTGAGGACTGGGCACCCTCTCTGCAGACTGGGCACTGTGCAAGGAGCTCTGGCTATGCAGCTTCATACGCTGTGAGGCACTTGTTCTTGAACTCCTGTTACAATGGGGAGACCAGGGCTCAGGGAGGGCGACGGGCTTGCCCAGCGTCTCACAGCTAATAAGTGGTTCAGCCTGGACACATCTTGGCTGGCCAACGTCTAGAGCCCCTACCCTTCACCACAGGATTGCTCTGTTGCTCTGCGGCTAGAAAGTACGTTTCTAGCTCGTGGCATTCAGAGAGATAAGGTAGTTGAAGACTTCTTTTCCTGATTAACCAAGAAGGCTGAAGAGGTAGCACAGTGCTCAGTAGCCTGTGAGAGCTCACAGTCTTTGTGTTGAGTCAAGTGACACACGTGTGTGGACTTCCTGGTTTGGGCTGCTGGCTTGTTGGTGTAGGATGATGTCTACGTCCATTTCCCCTTTCCCTTTTCTAGGCTCTCAGTCGCGGCTTTACTGAGTGGCCATGAATCGGCATCATCCGTCCCTAGAGGATGGAAAGGGCAAACATGGAAGCCAGTGTGGAAGGCGTTAGGCTGGCGTCTCGCAAGGGGGCAGCCCTGCACCTTGATCACCTGGTTGCTGGCCGTTGTGCGAAGTCTACTGGACCTAAACCGGTTCTGTCTCCAGGTGCCGCTGTGGCGGGTGTGCTCCGCTTTTGCAGCAACTCCATCGTTTCAGTCCTGGGGAAAACCCTTCTTGGAAAGGGGTCTTCTCCTGGCAGTGCCCCATGCAGGTGGCTGTTTATCTTACCACAGCGCCCCCCTTTGGTCATTTCTCCAGTGATCCCATTGGAAACTTGACCAAAACACTCGCTCACTCACTACCATTTCTTCTCTTGTCAGGAAGTTGAATAGTCTTGGGCAGTCATTTTGTCCATTTTGTGCATTTTTGTTTGGCCCTCCCTCTGAGTCAGGTTGTCTATTTTTATTCCTGTTTTTAGTCTTGGTCCCCTAGAAACAGTCCCATTTCTATCACATTTTTCTTTGATTACCTATCTTATGAGCAGCTGTCTGTCTTGAGGGTCACTAGGAATTTGGGTGGAAATGTGGAACAGAGTGTGTATAATGTGGCAGTGTGACATTACTTATGAATTCCACAAAGACCATGTTTGTAAACTGATCCGTTCCTCTAGGTGGGATACCCTGTGACTGTATAGATTCAGCTGAGACGTCTGGTTAAATTTTGTTAAGATTAGGGCTCTGATCCAACCGTGCCATTAGAGTGCAACTCAGGTTGAGTCTCAGCCCCTGGGTGGGCTGATGAGACAGACCCTCACACGGAAGGAGACACACAGAGGAGAACACAGAGGAAGAGAGAGACAGCTCATTAGACACGGCAGAGGCCCTGGGACGAGAGGAGAGCCTGGTAGTCTACAGCTGACCTTGTGAAGAGAACAGAGCAGCTGAGCCTGGAAAGAAACGAGCCCTATCCTGGCCTACAGCTGAGAGCAGAAGCAGCCGGGACCGCAGAGCCGGAAGAGGAAGGCCGAGCCCTCACAGACATCGCCCGCCATCTGCCCCAACACGTGGCCAGTGACCTTCGGTGAGAAAGCACCTCTTAAGGTACCTTGAGTTGGACTCTTTAGGGCCTTGTGGCTGTAAGCTTCTACCCCAAATAAATGCCCTTTTTAAAAGCCAACAGAGTCCTCGTACTTTGCATCAGCAGCTCTTTGGCTGACTAATACATATAACAAGAAATAAAGACACATAGACTGATAATCACAATTATGATCGTAAATCCAGCCATACTTGTTTGTTCCCAGATTCCATTAAACTGAGAACCTATGTCAGGAAATAGGCCTGTCTGTTGAAATGTTTGAGCCTAACTGACATCCTGAATCAACTTCACTTGGCCCCTTAAAGTATCCATCGCAGAGGTCACTGCCAGACCTAGTAACACAGATGCAGTGATGTCCATGGGCTGTCGGCTTCAGCCTGGGGGCCTGAGGAGACTTGGGTGGTGGTGGCGGCTCCGTCCTGTCACCTCCAAAGTCTTTACACCTGCTTCCTCCAGGTCTGTGTTCTAGGGAAGTGATGGGTGTGCAGGAAAGAGTGGCCTGTGCTCCGGCAGGTCAGAGGATGGGGGTGTCACCCCTCTTTTGTCGGTTTCAGGCCTGATGTACCAAGGATACTAAGTTTGCTTTCTGGCTGGCATTTAGGGTAAACAATATATGCGAGACCACAGAATCCAGTCCAGGTAGGTAATAAAACCGTGCAGTTGTCTGCAGTTTGCAAAGGGGATGCAAAATAGCTCAGTGACTAGGAGCAGAATTTGGTAAGCCATGGGAGTGTGCCATGCTTTGCCAATGAACCACAAAATTTCTGTACAGTCACCCTCCTTTTTGTCAAAGATAACCTCAAAAGGATTTTTCTTCATCATAAAATAAGGCTGGTTTCGTTAGGTTTGGCCTGATTATTTACATAAGTGCCGGAAGAATGATGACTTACCATTTATAGGCCCTTTTAAAGTTTGCTTTGCTGCTAGTTTCATAAGGAACTGGGATGCCAAGCCAAGAACTTGACACCAGATTTCCCCTGCAGTACGTATTGATTTGGTGAATTCCTCCTTTTCTTCTCAAGATCCCCAAAGTACCATGTAATTTCTGTGCTTACCAGAAAGTAACGTTTACTCACCTGTAAGGCTGGAAACCCTGGTGCCAGGTACCAGACCCGTTTTCCCAAGCGGGTTTTATGAGCCATGGCTCCACAAAGCCAGCCTCAGCTGAAGGGCTCTGGCCCCGTCTGATTCAGCGAGCATTGTCCCCAAACGTGACAGTCTGTCAAAGCCTTGCTGTACAACAAGGGCCTCCAGTTAGGTCCTTGTTAACAGGGAGGGCAGATTCTGACTGAACCTATGTGAGTAATTATTTTGTCATAAAAATAAGACTATCCCGTAAGAGTTTCCAGATTCCAGAGGTTCATACAGGGAGAAAAAGATGTTTTATGAATTATAGATAGCTTAAGGGGAGAGAGTAAGGGATTCCTTGTATGTAGAAAATAGAACATGCAACAGCAGTAACCAAACAGCTATATCATTCCTTATCAGTTCTTCCAGTCCCAAGTGATCAGTCCTTGTTCCGCTCGCTCTCGTGTTAGCCATCTCATGAGCCCACTGGTTTCTTCCCAAGAATCCTGGAATCTTGTCAGTCCAGTGGTGTGGTCTCAGTTATTTCAGTCGTGTCATCAGAAGCCTGTGTGCCCGAGAACCTGGCATGGTCCTTTGCAGGGTCCCTGAGACAGTCCTTTGTTGTTGAAGGTCAAGAGCTCTGACCTGTCGCTGATTGCAGGTGTTTCCAGGGAAGCATCAGAATAAAAACTGTTCACAACCCTCAGAGACAGCGAGGAGGACAGAGAGCTCAAAGGACTCCATGGGGCCTCACCTGTGTTTCTTGGTATCTTCAGAGCCATCAGCTGTCATCTGGGATCCTGTCCTCACTGTCAAAACCCATAAAAGAGAAACTTCACACAATCTAGGATCTTCCACTTTATTGAGCGATCGATGACTTGGCAGCATCCCATTCAGAAAGTGGGAGGGCGCTCCCTTCTTCCTCCTTTTGAAAGACAGACATTGCTAAGCACAGGGAGGAGTGGGTGCAGCTCATCTTCACGGCAAGGCCGGCACGGCAGGGGCAGAGGCCGCTCAGCCCTGGCCTGGCCCGCCCTGGCCGCCCACACACGGGCGCCCCCTGCGACGCTGCTCTTCCCAGAGCTGCTTGCGGGCCTCTGTGGTCTGTGAGCACTTGGCCGGGAGCCCTTGGCTTTTGCGGTATGTCTCACTGTAAATAAACTCCTCTGTCCCTCCTGCTTCGGGAGCGGAGCTCTGGTGCCACCGGCTCTGTCTGGTCAGCGGCCCAGCTTGTTCCCTGTCCCCAGCTCTGCTTCAGGCGCAGATACTGCCTTCAGAGCTTGGACCTTGTTTGTCAAGCGTCACATTCTTCAAAGTTTTTCCTCTTTATTGTGACTAAGAGAAGCATTTGGGATGGAAAAATGTCAAGTCAAGAGTATCTGTTAATTTGGGAGAGCAGGGTGTTGGCAGTGGCCAGGAAGCCAGTGATGAAGGTGGATGATGCAGCTCCCGAGTTCAGTTTTGGCATGCAATTACGACAATTTTGAAAAAGGAACAATATTTGAAAGGGCCTAAAACTAAATAAATAAATTGTGATTAAAAAAAACAACAAAATCCCCAAAGGCTGGCATTTGAAATGGCAAAACTTTGGATTGTTTGGTTACAGTTCCATGAGAACTCTGAATCCAGCAGTGATTTTTGACAGAAATTTTCTCTCTTCAAAATGCTAAATTATGGTAAAGTAAGACCTGAGGCAAAGATCAAACAAAATACGGTTATCATTACTTCAGAATTAGGAATAAGGTTTGCTAACTTTCAAGGAAACACTTTGTCCCAAATTTGTAACTATTCAAATGCTTTCTGTCATTTAATGTTATGTGAAACCATTTGAAATGATTGGAATGGTCTTCTAAACAGACATGGTTAGACTTGTTAGATCACCTTTCACAGGAACTTAGCAAATCGAGACCGAAGAGCAAGGGCCACTGATGAGTGAGTCACCATGCAGACACGTACCTTCCTCTAACACCTGCCAGTTGGAGACTTTTGGGTGTGCTCACGAATTGGCCATGAGAGAATGTGAAGTAATGAAACGTGAAAGTGCTTCAAAGATCCTCAGCTAGACAGGGAAGCCTGCACTTACCATGGTGAGATTTGTTGGAAAAAGAAGTAGGTGCCCAGGAAAAACTTGAGTGAACTTGTATTTTGAGAACTCTTTGCAGTGTTCACAGAACGAAATCCTCTAAAAGGAGCACAGTATTCATACTATGGCTGTGCTGATTAGGCCTTTGTGTCAACTCAGCCAGGAAACGGTGCCCAGCTGTGTGGTCAGGCAAGCCCTGGGCTGATTGTAACAGGAGGGCATTTCATGGGCTTTAGTCATCAGCGAGCTGGCCACAGCCACAGTCAGCTGCGGAGCTCGCCGTCAGCAGTGAGTGGCGACTCATCCAGCCAGCTGATGACTTAGAAGGAGTGATGTCAGCTTCAGGGAGAGAGGCCCCGTCTCTCCTCAGACAGCCAGCGCCTCCCAGAGCCCATCGAGGCCCTTCGTGGGAGCCCCTGGCTTGCAGCCTGCCCCACAGAAGTTGTGCTTGTGTATCCCCACATACACATGGCTATGCGAGACACTTTTATAAAATTGATACTATTTACACGTATTTCCCGTTCTGTTTCCCTAGAGAACCTTGAGTAATACAATGGCTCTTTAAAACTGAGTTTTCAATTCTTAATATCTGTAAGACCCTGTACTGAAGTCAACTTCTCTTTTATTTTGCTATTTTGTAGTATAAAATAGGTTTTCAGGAAATGTAAAACCTATTGACTGAACTTAAGTCTAACTTTTGAGCATTGTTTAGGAATGACTAGGAGGAAAATTGGGGGTGCCATGAGCACAGTGGCTTTATGTATGTGTCAAGACTGAAGGAAGGGGAGCGGATGTGGCTCTAGGAGTTGAGCGCCTGCTTCCCACCTGGGAGGTCCTGGGTTCGGTTCCTGGTGCCGCATAAAAACAAACAAACAACAAGCAAACGAATGAGAAAACCAATTCGGGGGAGCTGACGGGGCTCAGTGGTTGACGCCGGCTTCGCACGTACAAGGTCCCGGGTTCCATTCGGGCCAGCGAACTTGGGCTGCTGCCATGGGGGTCCCACACTCCCAGGCTAGGTGGGCCTGTGACATTTTTGCCCTGAGAGTGTTGGCGTTCAGGAACTGGGTCCGTGAAAACGGTGCCGCAGATGAGAAAGAAAGAATAAGACAAAGAGAAGAAAAACTGGGATCAGGGGACTCTCCGTCCGAACTGGAGAGAAGAGCCCGGCCACCTCCTAAGGTGTGGCTTTTATTTGGCTTTAGAACAAAGAAAATACGTGTGAGCATGTGCAAGGGCCATAGATACTTGACAGTTACATTTTACTGAAATCAACAAGTCTTAAAGGTCAGTGACTCAGCTCTTTTACATTTCTGCAATTCATAGCCTAGCTCAGGATGTTTCCCCACCCAGCTCCTGTTAGCATGAAACTCCAGAACTTGTTTATTACATTCCAAGGTGACCTTCTTTTCTATCAGTAGTCATGGCCTTTAATTGAAACTCCATCATTTCCCCCTTTTTTATTAATTAAAGCTCATAGGAACCATTTTATAAACTGATACAAGGTGACCTCCTGTCACACTTGTCTTCTTCCATAGGCTCTTGTGACTGTGCCTGTCTTAGGTTGTCCTCCTCTGAGAATCTTACCCATCATTGACTACCAGTCAAGCTTTTGAGCTCTTACATGGAAGGCATTTTCATTAATATTTATGCTTCTTCAGGTTCCTTTAATGAGTATTTTTTGTGCAGATATTTAGTATTAAGATCAAGGGGTTATTAGTAGAATCTTTCTACTAAGTAATGCAAAATTAGTTTTTCATGGCCAAGTTTCTTAACATAAATGCATTTATCAGGTCTAATTACTCTAGCCTTGACAATACAAACAATTAAAACACATATAACAATAATTCCAAATCCAATCCAAAAGGATATTTGAACTGTTTTTTGTTTCCACCAATGAAACGGCTGCACCAGTGGTTTCTTTCAATTCGTTTGATACATGCTCAATGCCTTCTTTTGCAATTCTAAAAGATTTATAGAAGCATTATGCTTATATCCAATCAAGTGATTTTTCACTTCCTCCCAATCATGTTCACTATTATTATAAGAAAAGAGTAATACAAATAGAACTTTCATTCTAATCACATTCAAGAACTTTTAACAAGTTTAAATTATAAATTTGATTATGTATAATAGTTCTTTTAAGATCATTCATACGGTTATTCAGTTCCATATCAATGTGAGATTGGCTATACCACATCTCACTTGCATTTTTATGCCAGTCCTTAACATATTGTTGATTCTGGACTCCTTGATGCAGGGCTGTGCCAGTGACAGCTGCAGCGGTTATGATGCCAATCAGTCCCAAATTTTCTGCTATTAAAAGTCAAATCAGTCTTTTAGTTCTTTTTAAATAATGGTTGATGAAATGTCACAGCAACTGGGATTCTGGAGACTGCTGCCAATGTCTGGTTATCCGAACCGGTAACCACAATCCTTTTCTTCTTCTTGCTATAAAAAGAGTTTGATTTTCCTGCAAATATGAATTCTTAAGACATGTAAATAAAGAGAAATTAATGTTCCTTTCACCAAAGGTTACTTTTCCAATGATAAAACTATAAGATCTCGTACTCATACTGCAAGAAATTGAGTTGATTTTCTTTTTTAAAATAGTAATATTAGTTTTGCTGCCTTGCCTTTCAAAAATTGGACCAGTTCCCCAAAATAATTTCCACAAATAACTTTGAGTTTTGTTAAAGTTTAGTGTCCCATGGTTGTGAGATATATCTCCCTTGATTTTTCCAAATTATTGAGCTGTTAGTAAATGCTGTATTACCAAAATTCCAGAAATAAGGATTACTGTCATTAGTGATTATGATTGAATTATTAACGAACTAAAATATGGTTGTGTTTATAATAGGTTTCGGTATCCCTATAAGGGCTCGATCCTTTACAATTCCATAGGAATCATTAAACAACACAACCTCTGTAAGCCCATGACAAATATGCCATTTTTCATTAAGTAGTCTGTTGTGAGATTGTTTAAGATAAATTGGGTAAGACTCATCGCTCCAAATTAACAGCTCTAGAAGAGGTGGGTTGGTCATGTATGCCCAATAAGTATATTTATGATGTGGTATCTTACCTTGACCTAATACTTTACCTATAATTAATCCAATGTAAAACCACCATGTACACAGTTTTAAGTCTTGGCAGCATCTTCAACTCTAGGCTTCATTCTTCTAGAGAGGATCCACTGCTCTTCTCCTGTTTCTGTAATAATAAGAGCAAAACCTCGGCCCCAAAATTTTACCTCTCCTTTTTCCCATTTATTGGTTGTTTCATTTTTCCAATATACAGGTTGTCCACATTTTTCATTTTCATTCCTTTTTTTAACATCCTAATGTCTTTCTGCTGCTGTGATATTAGAAATTTGTTGTCTATTAAGAAAATTTAAAGTAAGCAATGCTCTAGACAGTCTGTCCCTAGCAGACTCTCCTCCATCTCCCCCTTTTTATTTTTGCAACATTATTTTAATAAGTGATTACTTTTTTTCTACTATCGCTTGTCCCTGAGGGTTATATGGAATTCCTATAACATGTTTAATATTCCAGTCACTGCAAAATTTTTTGAAAGATTGACTAAGATAGGCAGGCCCATTATCAGTTTTTAGCTGTGCTGGCAGGCCCATTACTGCAAAACAGTGTAATAAATGAGAATGTACATATGAGGCCTTTTCACCAGCATGAGCAGTTGCCCAAATAAAATTAGAATATGTGTACCCTGTCACATGCACATACGGAAGGCGGCCAAAATAAGGCACATGCGTGACATCCATTTGCCAAATTTCATTAGGATGTTCTCCACAGGGATTTGTTCCTGGAGAGAAAGTGGGGGCATTTATGGGCCCACAAGTAGGACATTGTCTAACAATCCTCTTACTTTCTTTTACTGTTAAGTGGGGATATTTATGACATAAGCCAGAAGCATTAGTATGTGTAATCAGCAGCAGATTCTATATGAGCAATAAGTTTATCTACTAAATCATTTTGTGAAGCCATAGGGCCAGGAAGTTGAGAATGGGAACGAATATGAGTAATGTAGATTGGATTAGATCATTCATGAACAGTTTTTTGTAATTGTAAGAAAAGAACTTCTAATTCAGAAGCTGGAGTTATTCGAGCTGTTTCTATATGACAAACAACATGACAAACATAAGCAGAATCAGACACAATATTGAAAGGCTCAGAAACATCAGTTAGCAATTGAATAACAGCCATAAGTTCTACCTTTTGGGGCAGATAAATAAGGTGTTTTCCAAGATTTTGTAGTTGGGCTTAAATAGCCTGCATTTCCATTACTGCTGCCATCAGTGTAGTAAGTTGGAGCAGCAGAGAGTGGTTGTTGTTTGACAACCTTAGGAAGAATCCATGAAGTATGTTTTAAAAACTGTAAAAATCTTGAATTTGGGAAGTGATTGTCAATTGTTCCAATAAAATCTGCTAAGACCACTTGCCAAGAGTTACTGAACTGCCAGAGCTGAGAAAGCTCCTGATTTTTAAGGTCTAATATGATTTTATCAGGATCTCTAGCCATAAGCTGTCTCAGGTGAATACAGCCTTTTGATATTATTGCTGAGATTTTTTCAGGATAAGTATGAAATTTTTTTGTATCTTTGTTGGGTAGGAATATCCATTCTATTATGCCCTCCTCTTGCCAAAGTATCCCAGTAGGGGAATGGCAAGATGGAAATATTAAAAGAGAAATTGGAAGATTTACATTTATCCTTGTTAGTTGGCTATTTTGCACTCTTTTTTCCAACCATTTTAACTCCTCTTTTGCTTCTGGGCTTAAAATGCGAGGACTATTTAAGTCAGGGTCTCCTGTTAGGGTATTGGAAAGATTAGTTAAAGCATAAGTTGGAATTCCTAAATTAGGCTGTACCCAATTAATATCACCCAGTAATTTCTGAAAATCATTTAAAGTACGTAAATTATCAGTTTGAAACTGGACCTTTTGTGGAGTTATAATATTTCTATTAATAGTATGACCTAAATATTGGAAAGGAACCTGTTTTTGAATTTTTTCTTCTGCTATTTGCAACCCATGTTGAGGAAGAAATTCTTTAGCCAGCTGAAATAGGGGTTTCAGCTCAAAAGATTGCTTAGTGGCAAAAAGAATATCATCCATACAATGAATAATCATAGCCTTAGGAAATTGTTTTCGTAAAATTTGTAATGGAATGTGAACAAAGGATTGACATCATTCTCTGAGGTAAAACTTTCCACTGATATCGTTCAGTAGGAGCTGAATGATTAATAGAAGGAATGGTAAATGCAAATTTTTCTCCATCATTTAGATTAAGAGGAATAGTAAAGAAACAATCTTTTAAGTCAATAATAATAATATGCCAATTTGTGAGTATTTTGCTAATCCCTGAGGAAGGGGCCAGCCTCCCCAGGAAGAAACACAACACTCCTTGGGCAGTATATTTTAAGGATTATGCATCAGTCCCTGGGAGAGTGGCCAGCTCCTCCAGGGAGGAATACAACACCTTTTGAAATATACTTTATCTTTTAGAATTTGTTACAAAACATCCTTGATGTGCTTACTATTTTAGTTTCCATTTAATATTATTATTATGTATAGCAGAGGTGGAGTAAAGCAGACAAGTTAAAGCATCTGTCTTTTGATTTTTAGGCAGAGAGGTAGTTTTATAACATATTATATTTTAAATTAATTAAAATTATGATTAATAACAATATACTTTTGTTTAATATTACACTGAAACATTATTAAATTTTCAGCAATTTTATACACCTTTAAAGTATTTATATGAACTTTTTATTCATACAACGTTAATTGTCATAAAATTAGAAAATTTCCCTCAGTTGCCTAACAGTCTCAAACACTTCACTTAACCTACATCACATGAACTTAACCACTTTCAGTATTCCACCCCCTTCCAGGGAACAAACCAAACCATTTGTAACAATTTGAAACAAAAAGCTTTTTTGAGAAAGCAGGTTTAAACATCATGTTCCTCCCAAAAGCAACAAAACCTGTCTCTCCAAGGACACGTCAAGGCCAAAGCACAAGAAGCTACTTTGATAAAACACCCTCCCTCCTGCACACTGGTCACCCAGGAGAAAAACTCTGTGTAAACTTCCACCAAAACAGACCAATGACTTGAGAAACCCCGAGAAAGAACAAAACTCCAACCCTGTTTTAATAACTTAGTAATTTTATCTTCTGATAAAATCACTTTCTTTTAATAATAAAAGCACATTCTATATACCTTCTTTACTTAAGTTACCACAATGATTTTAGAAACTGTTTTTAAACAAACTTCTGAAAACATGCAATTAGCATCAACATTAAACAAACTTGTTAGAATAATGATTTAGTTTGTTTATATCTATTTCTCTTATTTTAAATTAATACCCATATTTATTTATTAATATATGCACTTATTTAATGTTGGCCATTTGAATAGAGCTCTTTTAATAATTTTTATTCATTAATTTAATATTACCATCCGGAGGTATCAAAATATACACTGACACTGAACAAACAAACACAATACAAGTTACAACACATCAATAGAAACATATATCTTTGATTTCATTGCTTTTGAGAATTTTTTATAAACTGTATTGCTAAGTTTTCTTACTTTTTCAGTGGTTTCATTTTTATTAGCTTCTATCATCCCACAGCCTTATTATGTAAGCAGTGGGAGGTTTATAAAGTTGCTGCTGGAACTGAGGGTTAACATCCATAGCTGGAGTTGAGGAGCAACAGAAATAAGACGACACAAAGACCATACATGAAAGGGAATTATCTCTCCCTTTTGATGAACTCTTTTTAAAGCTTTCATCACTAACTTCCAATGTTTCAGGTTTAAAATATCCCACCCTTGCAGCTGAAACCAATAACAACATTTCTGTACAAGAGAAAAAAGTTCCTCCAAAGCCGAGGATTTAATAGTTACACCGGTGCATTTTAATAAACTTTTTAACACTCTAGAGAACTCTTCAAAGTTCGACTGCTGATTACCCATTACCCTGATGATTCCAAGGATGAAGCTTACCTTTTCTGTTTCCTTTTTCTTTTAAACCGCTCTCAGGAGCTCCTTGGTCCGCGCACGACTGAAAGAAAAATTTCGTTTTCAGGGTCCCTGTCCGGGCGCCATATGTTGGCGTTCAGGAACTGGGTCCGTGAAAACGGTGCCGTGGATGAGAAAGAAAGAATAAGACAAAGAGAAGAAGAACTGGGATCAGGGGACTCTCCGTCCGAACTGGAGAGAAGAGCCCGGCCACCTCCTAAGGTGTGGCTTTTATTTGGCTTTAGAACAAAGAAAATACGTGTGAGCATGTGCTAGGGCAATAGATACTTGACAGTTACATTTTACTGAAACCAACAAGTCTTAAAGGTCAGTGACTCAGCTCTTTTACATTTCTGCAATTCACAGGCAAGCTCAGGAGGTTTCCCCACCCAGCTCCTGTTAGCCTGAGACTCCAGAACTTGTTTATTACATTCCAAGGTGACCTTCTTTCCTATCAGTAGTCATGGCCTCTAATTGAAACTCCATCATGAGAGCTGGCAGGGAGCTAGAGATAATCTGCCTTCTCAAAGGCCTGCCGTCCTGCCCTGGGCTGTTGGCTGGGAGGCAGAGGAAGGGGGACGTGGAGAACAGCCTCTGAGAAGGTCGGGGAGGGATGCTCAGCCAGCCCTGGGGACAGTACAGCAGGACACAGGAGTCCATCCCCAGGATCTGGAGCCGGTGCTGAGACCTACGAGCGCCATCTGCTGGCAGGCTAGGAAAGTCCATGCAAAGAAGGGGAAACGGTAAGAAAGAAACAGGCAGTCTGGTGCCTCTGCCGCCCTCCTCTCCAAGGCCCTTGGAAACTGGCCTGCACCCCATTCCTGGGCCCTTAGCTCCGGTCTGAGCAGTTAAACAGAGGCAATCCTAATACCGGAACAAGGTGAACCAAGAGACAACAGTGGTAGCACACAGCTACTTAAGAGCAAATCCCTGGGGTGGAGAGAGACTGAGCAGCGAGTAAACTCAGCGTCAGAATCAGATGCCTAGACATTAGCAAAAATCGCAAGCCATACCAAGGAAGAGGAAGCTATGGCTCAGGCGAAGAAGCACGTCAGAGCTCCAGGCAAGACTCAGGACTTGAAACAGCTCATCAGTCAGCTTCATACAAATCTCCTAAATCAAATCGCGGAGTTTAAGGACGACATTGCTAAGAAACAAAAGCCATTAAGAAGACACTGGGCCTCCCCTGTTTCCCCCTCTCTCTGCTTGGACCAGCACACAGGTACACCTGGGGACTTGTCATCTGTAAATCAGCCCTTTTTACCCTTTTTCCCCCTTTTCTCTCTCTGCCTGGACCAACCCACAAGTCTACCTGGGACCTGTTATTTTCTCACATTTCTCTTCTCTCATTTCCTTAAACCACTGGCCTAATTAAACTGGCATGTATTTAAATTCTTCTTTGTAACACAGCCAAGAACCTAGAGAAAATCCAGCAGCGAAGCTATAACTGAAATTTAAGAACTAACAAATGATTATGATCACAGCATCCTATAGATGCCTTTATACCATAAAATAGCGAAAGGCTAATGTATGAAATTGATGAAACTGGCTGCATTTAGCCTAGCCCTGCTTCTGTGGTGGCCATTCCAACTGGTCGCAGGCCCCACCCGGAGGGAGCCCGCCGGGGATTCCTCCAGCTCCCGAGCGAGACTGTGCTGACTGGCTGGCTGGCACTCGGAAGCCTGCTTGTTCGCGTGAAGTATTCTCTGACTGCTAACGTCCAGAAGTGAGCGCTGGCGCCGATAGGCTGCCTTTCAAAAGCACGTTCATTTAGGTGAGTTGCTATTGGTCCATTAAATGGGCTTAAAACCAGTTTTGGTGGTCACTTGTTACAGAACAATCGTCTTTCACAAAGTTTGTAAAAACATTTTTATTCTCACTAATTGCTGAACCTGTGTATATGATCTGGATTTTTTTTTCTTAGAGTCTTTATAGGATCTTCTCTGTCTTCAATGTTTGGCATTGGCATGAGTCTGTTTTCACTTGGCAAAACTTAGAGTTGGAAAACTCAGATCATTATCTTATTTCTCTTCATTTTCTCTATTTTCTCTTTCTGTTTTTTTTGTGGGGTTTTTTTGGATGCTGACCTTTCTTGACCAATTTCTTAACTGTCATATGTTTTTATCTCATTTTCCATCTCCTTTTCTTTTTCCTGGGAGAATATCTCTATTTATTATTCCTACCTTTTTATTGAGAATTTTCCTTTGTTTAAAAAAAAAGATTTATTTATTTATTTACTTTTATCCATCCTCCCCCCGTTTTTGCTGTTTTGTGTCCATTCCCTGGCAATTCTCTATGTCCGTTTCCTGCCCTCTCTTCTCATCCTTCTCCTGTCTTCACCAGATTCAATCCTGGGAACCTCCGATGTGGGAGAGAGGCATTCTGCCACCTGCACCACCTTAGTTCCTGGTTTTTTGGTGCATCTTGTCTTGGCTCTCCGTTGTGTCACTCCTGTTACATCGTCATCTTGCTGCATGGCTCGCGGGGCCTAGTGGCACACCCATGCACAGGGCCTGGCAGCCCGCATGCCTTCTATATTTTTCATTTTTTTATTTTTACTGGGAGGTCCCGGGGATCGAACCCAGGTCTCTCCATATGGGAGACGGACGCCCAACCATTTGAGCCACATCCGTCCCCCCTGCTGTATCTCTCAAGGTTGACCAAAGATACCTAGAGTTAGTCTTTTCCCGTACAGGATGGTCATACAATAAATCAGGCTTAGTTTATCACCAGCATTCCCAAAACCAGACCTAGGGAGATAAACTAAGTCTGGGGACACATGGATGGTTTCTAATATAGAGAATGTTTAGCCTGCCCTGATTATCACAAAATCAGGACAGTGGAAATTTTTCATTTTTGCTGTTGTCTGTCTAGGAAGAATCCTGTTCTTGTGTCATGGTTATAGTTGTGAGGTTTTTGACATTTATTTTACCTTCCTTGATGTTTCTTCTTCTTTTTCCTTCCTTCCTTTATCTATTTTCCAGGTTAAGGCTCTCCTGAGATACCTTGTGATGGCTGCTTGTCTGACAGTATTGAAGGGTGGAATACTAAAACACTGGCTGGAAGCTCTGGGGATGTGAGAGGGGCTGGTCTTGGGAGCTTCCCTGAGGGGCATCAAGGTGGGCTGGGCAACAAGGGAACCTCCAATATCAGTATCTTTAGGTCTTTCGTCATGAACTGT
This sequence comes from Tolypeutes matacus, assembly GCA_026826555.1. Classification (NCBI taxonomy): domain Eukaryota; kingdom Metazoa; phylum Chordata; class Mammalia; order Cingulata; family Chlamyphoridae; genus Tolypeutes; species Tolypeutes matacus. The sequence goes on from JAKSZT010054547.1 coordinate 1,079,056, forward strand.
CCATATTTCCCAGAGAAGACTCTTCCAACTTCCTGCTTGGAGGGTGAAGGTCAAGCACTCAGGGTTCTGGGAGCAAAGTGGGGTTGAAGGATCTGGTATGGGGTGCTCAAAAGCTAATATGCATAAATTCACTTAAAGCCCAGCTTCAGGCCCCTCATCCTCACCTGTGCCAAGTATTCTTCCAGTGCAAAGCCATCTGTTTCACCCATTTCTCAATAGGCCGAGACCTCTTGCTGGTTAAGGAAGGGACAGCTTTCTGCTGCTACATGGATCTGGTGAGGAAGTCTCGGGATCTAACTTCTAAAACAGGCTTCTTAGCAGCTTGCTTGCTTAGTCCACACCTCTTTACCACACTTCCGCAGGGACCTGCTGCCATTAGTTCCCACGTTTTTGGATATTCTGTTAATCAGATTAGTTCTTAGTTTTCTCTGCTGCCTGATTGGATTCTGTTTTATTCATATGTTCTCATTTGATGAGAAGATGTATTCATCTGCTTTCCAGTTTCCAAAATGTCTCCTCTCCAGTTCTCTCCATTTATTTGGATTTGAGCCTTAAAATATCCCTTCACTGGTAGTTTTAGTGGGACTTCAGGAAGGAAAGAAGGTAGAGTCCATGTTCAACTTCCTGTCTTCACACAGAGCTTGCTTTTCACTTTCTAATTATGTGAACTGTGTTAATGACTTCATAATTGAATTCAAATTATAATTTATTGTAATAAATCTAAAACTAGTTAATGAAAGATGGCTGCAATAATAGCCTTAAAAATACAGGATAAGAAGAAACTAATTTGGTACCAACCCAGTGAAGAGGGATACATAATTATAACTCAAGATTAATATGCTTAGGTATATTATTTCCATCCATTTTTATGTCTTTGCTAAAATGCAGATTGCATAACAATCTTGATAAGAAAATTCCTAAGCTTGTGCAAACTTGTGGGAGGGGTGTAGCCATGCATATTCCTACACTAAATTCTGCCAAGGCAGTGAGTCCTATGGAATTCACAATCTCAGGTTTCATTCCACACAGTAACTCACAGCTGGAAACATATATGCTCATGAATCTTTGTCAAGTTAATCATTTTTTTCCTGTCACACCAAAACTTTAATACAGGCTTCTTAACAACCTGTCACTAGAGGTAACCTGCTTACTAATCATATGATAAACCACCCACCAGTTAAGTTGATGTTCTGTAAATTAAACTTGCTCTGTTAATTGCAGTCATTTTTTTTCTTTCTTCAGAATGACTCTCTTCTGCAGCCTTTTGGGAATGGCTGCCTTCCATATCCAAAACCAAGCCAGAAAATAGCACACTGTAACACTGCAAAAAAAAAAAAAAGTACTCGTGGGAGCAGGTGCAGCTCAGTGGTTGAGTACCTGCTTTGTGTGTACAAGGTCCCAGGTTCAATCCCTGGTACCTCCTTAAAGAAACAAGCAAAAAACAGGGAAGAACATGTAGTCACTTATTGTGTCTTCCTCTCTGCTGGCTCCTTATTTTCTGCCTGAAGCCATAGGAGCCGCTCTCCCCACCATAAGGAAACCTTCCCTTGACTCTGCCCCTCTTGAATGTTGGCTTTGACCATCCAGAGGTCTTTTCTCACTTCCACCTTCTTTTATCCTGGCAGTATTTGCTAAGGTGACTTAGATTCTCTTTTTTGAAGGATAACTTACAAAACACTCAAGCATAATAAGCCTCAGTAGGAAAGCTTGATGTCCCACCTCAAACTCAAACCTTCTCTCCTTTAAAACCATATTCTAGTAATAACAAAAACATATATTAAACAATTATTTAGATACTTTTCTAAATACTTGGCATATATCGACTCTCTTCATCATCACAAGAACCCTATGAAATAAATCTATTAGCTCTAAATTTATAGATAAGGAAAAGGAGACCCAGAGAGGCTATGTAATTTGCCCAAGGAAAAACACTGATCAGTAGCAGCACCTAGATGTAAAACTACCAATGTTTCCTGCTCCAGAAGCCTAGGAATCAGCATTAATTTCTCTCTCTCTCTCCCCCCACTTTCTGACCATCTTAGTCAAGGATGCTTCCTCTTCTCACCTAGATGACTATACCAGCCTTCTAAGTGTTCCTGTTTTTGTTCCCTATATTCTCCAGATAGGGAACAAGTGGATCTGACAAATCCACAGTCATAATGAGAGATTTTAACAAACCTCTTTCAAAAATTAACTGCATGCCATCAAAATAGTTGTGCGGCTAAAGAAGTTTTAAACAACACAGACTGAATCTGTTGGACATTGTACAGTTTGCTATTATGAATTCCAAAAATAGATTTTGAATTATGCTTGTAAACTGGTCTGTTCCTCTGGACATATTAAATTATACTGGATTCAGAGATGTCACTTTTACCTGATTAAATAATGATTAAGACTTTGATTGGGCCACTTCAGTAGGATGTTGCATCCCTGCCCCCTTGGGTGGGGACTCACAGAGAAACGACACTGCAGGGAAGGGAGGTAGGAGTTTTTTAATGCTGAAGCCCCGGGAAGTAAATACATGGAGAAGCAGGTAAGTGAGGAAGGAGAGAAGGCTCCATTAGACAAGGCAGAGGCCCCAGGAAGAGAGATGAGCTGTACGTCTGAGAGTTTACAGCTGGCCTTGTGGAGAGAGCAGAAGAGCTAGGCCTGGGGGAAAGACGAGACATATCCCAGCCCACAGCTGATATTGGAAGAGGCTGGGACTGTGGAGCCAAGAGAGAAAAAGGAAGCCTGGACCCTTGCAGACGTCGGCAGCCGTCTTGCTCCAACATGTGGCAACAAACTTTGGTGAGGGAAGTAACTTACGCTTTATGGCCTTGTGACTGTAAGCTTCTACCCCTAATAAATAACCTTTATAAAAGCCAAAAAAAAAGTCACTGGGTGGGGTTAGATGTGGCTCAAGCAGTTGAGTGTCTCCTTCCCACAGGTCCCAGGTTCGGTTTTCAATGCCTCCTAAAAACAAAGACAAGCAAACAAAAAAACAAAAAAACCAACTCAGGGGAGCCAGTATGGCTCAGTGGTTGAGTTCCTGCTTCCCACTTACGAGGTCCTGGTTTCAATCCCTGGCCCCACCAGGAATCTAAAAAAAAAAAAAAAAAAAAAAAAAAAAAAAAACTAGGTGAACACAAAGACAATTTTGAAATCTTGAATAGAAAAATAACAGAGTTTATGAGAATGAAAGACAATAACAGATTAAAAATACAATAGAGGCACACAACAGCAGATTTGAAATCATGGAAGAAAGAATTGGCGACATAGAGGACAGAACAACTGAAATTGAAGGAGAAGAACAGAGAAAGGAAAGAATGGAAAAAAATTGAGCAGGGGCTCAGGGAGTTTAATGATAGCAAGAAGCACAACAACATACATGTCATGGGAGTTCCAGAAGGTGAAGAGAAAGGAAAAGGGACAGAAAGAGTATTTGAGGAAATAATGAAAATTTCCCAACTCTCATAAAAGAAATGAATATGCATGTCTAGGAAGCACAGTGTACTCCAATTAGAATAAATCCAAATAGATCTACCCCAAGACATGTAATATTCAAAGATAAGGAGAAAATTCTGAAAGCAGCAAGGGAGAAGTGAAACATCACATAACAAGGGATGACCAGTAAGACTAGTGTGGATTGCTCTTCAGAAACCATGGAGGCAAGGCAGCAGTGGTATGATATAATTAAGGTACTGAAAGAGAAAAACTGCCAGCCAAGAATTCTTTATCTGGCAAAACTGCCCTTCAAATATGATGGTGAGTTTAAAATAGTAATGGAAAATCAGAAACTAAGAGTTTTGTAAACAAGAATCCAGCTCTGCAGGAAACACTGAAGGGAGTTCTGCAGCCAGAAAAGAGAAGAGAAAGGCTTGGAGGAGAGTGTAGAATTGAAGACCATCAGAAAGGGTAACCAAAAAGGTAAAAAGATGTACAAAAATAAGAAATGACATATGAAAGCCAAAGGATTAAATGGTTGAAGTAACTAATGCCTTTACAGTAATAATTAATGTTAATGGATTAAACTCCCCAATCAAAAGACATAGGCTGACAGAATAGATCAGAAAACATGAGCCATCCATATGCTGTCTACAGGAGACTCACCTTAGACCCAAGGATACAAATAGATTGAAAGTGAAAAGTTGGAAAAAGATAACTTCATGCAAATAGTAACCAAGAGACAGCAGGAGTATCTATACTGGTATCAGTCAGAACAGACTTTAAATGCAAAAAAGTGGTGAGATGCAGAAAGCCATTATATATTAATAAAAGTTACAATCCACAAGGAAGAAGTAACAGGCATAAATATCTATGTACATCATCAAGGTGCCCCAAAATATATGAGGCAAACTCTGGCAAAATTGAAGGGAGAAATAGACATTTCTACAATAATAGTTGGAGACTTCAACATGTCACTCACATCAATAGGTAAAACAACCAGACAGAAGATCAACAAGGAAACAGAGAATGTGAACAATATGATAAGCTGGACCTGACAGACATATACAGAACACTGCACCCCAGTCAGCAGGTTATACATTTTTCTCAAGTGTTCATGCATCATTCTCCAGGATGGAGCATATGTTGGACCACAAAACTACCCTCAATAAATTTAACATTGAAATTATACAAAGCACCTTCTCTGATCACAATAGAATGAAGCTGGAAATAATAAGAGGCAGGAAAGGGGAACATTTGCAAATATATGGAGGCTAAACAACACTTCTAAACATTATGTCAAGAAATTTCAATAGAATTTAGTAGATAGCTTGAGATGAATGAAAACAAGAACACAACATATGAAAACTTACAAGATACAGTGAAGGCAGTGCTGAAAGCGAAATTTATTGTCTTAAATGCCTATGTTGAAAAAAGAAGAAAGAGCTAAAATCAAAGACATAATGGAACACCAGGAGACACTAGAAAAAGAACAGCAAACCAATCCTAAAGCAAGCAGAAAGAAAGATAGAGCAGAAATAAATGAAATTGAGAACAACAACAACAAAAAAAAAAACAATAGAGAAAATCAACAAAACCAAAATCTGGTTCTTTGAGATCAATATAATTGACAAAATCTTAACTAGACTATTAAGGAAAAATATATATATAATCAGGAATGAAAGGAGGGATGTTAAAACTGACCCTACAGAAATAAAGGATCAAAGGAGTATATTATGAGAACCTGTATACCAAAAAATTAGACAACCTAGATGAAATGGACAAAGTCCTATACATGCACAAACAACCTACACTGGCTCTACAAGAAATACAAGAACGCAGCAAACCAATCACAAGTAAAGAGATTGAGTTGGTCGTCAAAAATCTTCCAACAAAGCAAAGTCCAGGAACAGATGGCTTCACAGGTGAATTCTCCCAAACATTTCAAGAAGAATTAAAACCAATCCTGCTTAGGGGAGAGAGGCTTGGAGAGTATAGAAGAAAGAATAGCAGAAAGGATAACCAAAAGAGTAAAAAGACAAAAACAAGACATATGAAAACCAAAGAATAAAATGGAGGAAGTAAGTAGTACATTTACGGTAATATCATTGAATGTGAATGGATTAAACTCCCCAATCAAAAGATACAGGCTGATAGAATGGATTAAAAAACATGAGCCATCCATATGCTGCTTACAGGAAACTCACCTTAGACCCAGGGATACAAACCAGCTGAAAGTGAAAGGTTGGAAAAAGATACTCCATGTGAACAATAATCAGAAAAGAGCAGGGGTAGCTATACTAATATCAGACAAAACAGACTTTAAATGCAAAAAAAGTTATAAGAGGTACAGAAGGCCATTATGTATTAATAAAAGGGATGATCCACCAGGAAGATGTAACAGTCATAAATATCTATGCACCTTAACCAGGGTGCCCCAAAATATATGAGACAAACTCTGGCAAAACTGAAGGGAGAAATAGACATTTCTACAGTAATCGTTGGAGACTTCACTTGTTGGAGAACCCGGCTCACATCATTAGATAGAACAACTAGACAGAAGATCAACAAGGAAACAGAGAACTTGAACAATATGATAAACAAGTTAGACCTAACAGACATATACAGAACACTGCATCCAAATTCAGCGGGTTATACATTCTTCTCAAGTGCCCATGGATCTTTCTCCAGGATAGACCACATGTTAGGTCACAATTCAGCTCTCAATAAATATAAAAAGATTGAAATTATACAAAGCACCTTCTCAGATCATAATGGAATGAAACTAGAAATCAGTAATAAACAGGAAAAAAGTAAATTCGCAAATGTGTGGTGACTGAACAACACACTCCTAAATAATCAATGGGTCAAAGAAGAAATTGCAAGTGAAATCAGTAAATATATTGAGACAAATGAAAGTGAGAACACAACATATCAAAACTTATGGGATACAGCAAAGGCAGTCTTGAGAGGGAAATTTATAGCCCTAAATGCCTATATTAAAAAACAAGAAAGAGCTAAACTCAAAGATTTAGCTGAACAACTAGAGAAATTAGAAAAAGAACAATAAACCAATCCCAAAGCAAGCAGAAGGAAATAAATAATAAAGTTTAGAGCAGAAATAAATGAAAATGAGAACAAAAAAACAATAGAGAAAATCAGCAAAACCAAAAGCTGGTTCTTTGAGAAGATCAATAAAATTGACAAACCCTTAGCTAGACTAACAAAGAAAAAAAAGAGAGAAGATGCAAATAAATACAATCAGAAATGAAAGGGGGAAAGTTACTAATGACCCCACAGAAATAAAAAGAATCATAAGAGGCTATTATGAGAAACTATATGCCAACAAACTAGACAACCTGGATGAAATGGACAAATTTCTAGAAACTCATAACCAACCTACACTGACACAACAAGAAATACAAGAACTTAACCAATCACATTTAAAGAGATTGAATCTGTCATCAAAAATCTTCCATCAAAGAAAAGTCCAGGACCAGATGGCTTCATAGGTAAATTCTACCAAGTGTTTCGAAAAGAATTAACACCAATCCTGTTTAAACTCTTCCAAAAAATTGAAGAGGAGGGAAAATTACCCCATACATTTTATGAAGCCAACATCACCCTAATACCAAAGCCAGATAAAGATTCCACAAGAAAAGAAAATTACAGACCAATCTCTCTCATGAACATAGATGCAAAAGTTCTCAACAAAATACTTGCAAATCGAATCCAACAGCATATCAAAAGACTTATACATCACGACCAAGTGGGATTTATTCCTGGTTCAACATAAGAAAATCAATCAAAGTAATACACCACATTAATAAATTGAAGGAAAAAAACCACATGATCATATCAATCAATGCAGAAAAGGCATTTGACAAAATCTGGCATCCTTTTTTGATAAAAACACTTCAAAAGATAGGAATAGAAGGAAAATTCCTCAATATGATAAAAGGCATATATGAAAAATCCACAACCAGGATCATACTCAATGGGGAAAGGTTGAAAGCTTTCCTTCTAAGATCGGGAACAAGACAAGGATGTCCACTGTTACCATTGTTATTCAACATTGTACTAGAAGTTCTAACTAGGGTAATTAGACAAGAAAAAAAAAATTAAAGGCATCCAAATAGGAAAAGAGGATGTGAAACTCTCACTGTTTGCAGATGAAATGATTCTGTACTTAGAAAATCCTGAAGTATCCACAACAAAGCTACTTGAACTAATAAATGAGTTTAGTAAAGTGGCAGGATACAAGATCAACACACAAAAATCAGTAATGTTTTTGTGCGCTAGTACTGAACAATCTGAGAAAGAAATCGGGAAAAAATCCATTTTCAATAGCAACTAAAAGACCCAAATACCTAGGAGTTAATTTAACCAAAGAAGTACAGGATCTATATGCAGGAAACTACAAAACAATGCTAAAAGAAATTTAAAAAAACCTAAACAAATAGACACTCCATGTTCATGGATTGGAAGAAGAATTATCATGAAAATGTCAATCTTACCCAAACTGATTTATAGATTCAATGCAATACCACTCAAAATCCTAACAGCTTACATTACAGAATTAGAGAAGGCAATTACCAAATTCATTGGGAAGGGTAAGTGCACCTGAATAGCCAAAAGCATTCGAAAAAAGAAGATCCACATGGGAGGAATTTCTCTGCCTGACCTTTGAAACATATTATAAAGCTACGGTGGTCAAATCAGCATGGCATTAGCATAAAGATAGGCACATCGATCAGTGGAATAGAATTGAGAACCCAGAAATAAACCCTCACCTATACTGTCAACTGGTTTTTGACAAACCTACTGAGTCCGTGTTAACAGGACAAAACAGTCTCTTCAACAAATGGTGTTGGGAGAACTGGATATCTATAACCAGAAGAATGAAAGAGGACCCCTATCTCACCCCTATACAAGAATCAACTCAAAATGGATCAAAGATCTAAATATAAAAGCCAGGACCATAAAACTACTAGAAGTAAATGTAGGGGAACATCTTCAAGACCTTGTAGTAGGTGGTGGTTTCTTGGATCTTACACCCAAAGCACATGCAACAAAAGGAAAAATAGATAAGTGGGATCTCCTCAGAATCAAACACTTTTTCACCTCACAGGACTTTGTCAAAAGGGTGGAAAGGCAGCCAACTTGATGGGAAAAAATATTTGGAAATCACATATCTGATAAGGGTTTAATATCCAGGATATATAAAGAGATGTTACAACTCAACAATAAAAAGACAAACGACCCAATTGAAAAATGGGCAAAAGACTTGAATAGACATTTGCCCAAAGAAGAAATACAAATGGCAAAAAAAGACATGAAGAAATGCTCACCATCACTCATGGTTAAGGAAATGCAAATCAAAACTACAATGAGATATCATTTCACACCTATCAGAATGGCCACTATTAAAATGACAGAACTACAAGTTTTGGAGAGGATGTGGAGAGATAGGATCACTTCTTCACTGTTGGTGGGAATGCAGGATGGTACAACCACTATGGAGGACTGTTTGGCAGTTCCTAAAGAAGTTGAATATAGACTTGCCACGTGACCCTGCAATACCACTACTGGGTATATACCCAGAAGAACTGAGAGCAGTGACACGAACAGACATCTGCACACCGATGTTCATAGCCACATTATTCATCATTGCCAAAAGCTGGAAACAACCCAGGTGTCCATCAACAGAAAAATGGATAAACAAACTGTGGTCTAGTCACACGATGAAATATTATGCAGCTATAAGAAGAAATGAAGTTGTAAAGCATATGACAACATGGATGAACCTGGAGGACATTATGTTGAATGAAGCAAGCCAGATACAAAAGGACAAATACTGTATGAATGTGTTACTATGAACCAAATATATTGGTGTAACATATTGTTTTATTTTTAAAAAATTATATGTATCCAGTACATTTAATTGAGAAATGTATGTATTCATCTGTGTTTACTTTTTAGTTTTTAATTGTTTATATTTTCAATTATTAAATGTACAAAATTTAAAAAAAAATTCTAAGAATGAAAGGAAAAAAAAAAAAAAAACCAATCCTGTTTAATCTCTTCCAAAAAATTGAAAAGGAGGGAAAATTACCCAACACATTTTATGAAGCCAACATCACCCTAATACCAAAGCCAGATAAAGATACTACAAGAAAAGAAAATTACCAGTCTCTCTAATGAACACAGATGCAAAAATTCTCAATAAAATACTTGCAGATGGAATCCAACCGCATATAAAAACAATTACACATCATGATCAAGAGGGATTTATTCCCAGTATGCAAGGGTTGTTCAACATAAGAAAATAACGTAATATGCCACATTAACAAGTCGAATTGAAAAAAACGTGATCATCTCAACTGATGCAGAAAAGGCATTTGAAAAAATCCAGCATCCTTTCTTGATTAAAAAACAAACAAACAAACCACTTTGAAAAATAAGTGTAGAAGGATATGTAATAAAAGATACATATGAAAATCTCACAGCTAACATTGTAGTCAATCAGAGCGAACTTGGAGGACTCACGCTTCCTGAACTTGAAGTGTATTATAAAGCTACAGTAGTCAAAACAGCATGGTATTGTCATAAAGATAGACATATTGATGAATGGAATTGAATTGAGAGTTCAGAAATAGACCTGCACCTCAATGAGCAACTGATGTTTGATAAGCCTACCAGGTCCACTTTTCTGGGTCAGAACAGTCTCTTCAACAAATGGTGCTAGGAGAATTGGATATCCATAACCAAAAGAACGAAAAATCCCTGTCTCACCCCCTATACAAGAATCAACCCAAAAGAGATCAAAGACCGAAATGTAAAAGCCAGGACCATAAAACTACTAGAAGAAAATGTGGGGAAACATCTTCAAGACCTTGTAGTAGGTGGTGGTTTCTTGGACCTCACACACAAAGCACAAGCAACAAAAGGAAAAATAGATAAATGAGACCTCCTAAAAATTAAATACTTTTGCATCTCACAGGACATTGTCAAAAGGGTGAAAAGGCAGTTGACTCAATGGGAGAAAATATTTGTAAACTCATGGAGTTCATAACTAGATTATGGGTCACCAGAAAATAGGAGGGTAGAGAATAGAAAGCTGAGGTTTAATCTGTGCAGAATTGGCAAAATGTTTGTAGATGTTTGGAAATGAATAGAAATGGTTAAAGCACATCATAGGATATGTAATTAGTTATGCTAATATATGGGTATGATAGTGACTTTATCTAATATTGATTGAAATGATGAATGCACAACTCTGTGGTTTTACCAAATAACATTGATTGTACACTTTAAATGGATTGTATGGTTTATGGGGGGGAAATAGGGTGGGTTGGGGGGGGGACACCAAATGTAAGGTATGGACTATAGTTAAGAGTAAAACTTTGACGATGCTCATTTTTGTGGGATGTTTATTACAGATGCTCCACAACGAGGCAAGGTTTTGGTGTCGGGGTGATACCAACTCTAATTTCATGCCCTGTATGATGTTGCTTGTGTAAGTTCACAACTTTTATGACACACTTATTGTTTATTTATGTCCATAAAAACAATAACAATAACAATGTTTTTAAATGGAAAAGATGTGTTGAGGCGAGTCAATAATTTAAAGATTAATTGGACATTATAGCCTACTTAAATGTGAAAAGGAAAAATTTTTAGGTGTGTAAAATTGTAATATGAACCATTATGTTAAGAACTATTTTTTCAGTTTATTAAATGATAAAGAAATACTTGGTTGATTCCATCTGAAGTTTAATAGGATTTTTGTAAATCTAGGCTTTGGAGTTTTTACTATTTCTGACAAGGCTTCTTCCTCACATTACATGACCTTCTAACATTAGTTACTGAGGTGATTCCTTTTAGGACCTGCAATAATTAGTCATCTTTCATTCTTCCATCTCTGCCACCTCTGAACGATTAGTGTCTGTCTTCTCTACAAAATTATAAGCCCCAGGAGGACAGAAACCACATTTTTCTCACTTTTATATCCTTAGAGTCTGGAACATACTAGAGACTAAATATTTGTTTAATTGAATAAATCACTAAATGTAGAAAATGATCAATGTGATCTGAAAAATTCCATGTGCTCTAGAATACTCCTTATTATGGAAGCCTTATGGTGGGTACTTTCTGGGGTATCTGCCCAGTGGAGGGGTCTCTGCCAGTTACACCATTGATTGCTGCTTCTCTCACTCTCCTTTCAAATAGATGGGTTTGAACTTCAGCTTCTGCTGAAGACCGAGTAGCCAAACTTACTGTCTAAAACAAATGAGAACAACAAAACCACGAATTATATGACATCAGGTAACACGGGACAGTGATCCGAGAGGTGGTGCAGTGACTCCCCTTTCTGCTTTGAGAACGTTTCCTTGTGTAGCTGGGGGAGCTGATCCCCGGGGGGGCAGTGACTGAGGAGAGGGGATGGAACTGAGAATCCAGGGGCACACTGCGGCTGCAGATCACAGGATGAGCACCAGAGGTGAGAGAGCAGATCTGCAGAGTATTGAGCAGGACGTGTGGATAAGAAAACTTCGCAAGGCAGGGGAGAAAACCACTCGAAAAAGATGAGTGTCCAGCGCTTACGGGGTACAGCGCCCGCGTCAGTCACGCTCACGGGGTGCAGCGCCCGCGTCAGTCACGCTCACGGGGTGCAGCGCCCGCGTCAGTCCCGCTCACTAGAGATGCAAACTCCTCTCTGTGTTGAAAAATACACTGACAGGGTTAACAGATTAGCCATTTTAGGAGAAAAGATTATGAAACTGGAAATTGTAGCTAAGAAATTATTAAAAATGAAACAAAAAAATGAAAAAGAAATCATGAACAGAGCATCAGAGACCTGGAGACCTCCACACCACTTGGATAGTGTAATTGGAATCCCTGAAGGATAGAAGAGAAGGGAGCAGGAAAGAAAATATATTTGAGGATATAATAGCCATAAATTTCACAAATTGGACGAAAACTATAAACCCACCGATCCAAGAAGCTCAGTGAACCCCCAGAAACATGAAGGAAGCTACAGAAGAGTAGTGCATAATTGAATTGCTTAAAACCAGTGATAAAGAGAAAATCTCAGACACAGAGAAAAGATATATCATGCACAGGAATAAAGATAAGATGAGAGCAGGTAGCTCACCTGCAACAATCAAATGAGAAGGTAATGGAGCAACATCTTAAAGTACTGAAAGAAAAAAGCTGTAAACTTAGAATTCTATATCCACTGAAAATATATTTCAGAAGCAGAGATGAAATAAAGATGTTTTCAGACACACAAAACTAAAACCGTAATGTAAACTATAGACCATGGTTATAGCAATGCTTCAGTATGTGTTCATCAATTGTTACTAATGAAGAATGTTAATGTGGGGAAGTGTGGGAGTGAGGGGGGTGGGGAACGTGGGGATTCCCTATATTTTCAATATAACATTTATGTAATTTAAAGCTTTTTTAAAAATAAAGGGAAAAAAAGTCATGAAATGGACTGGCTTTCGAGTACCCTATTTCACTGAACAAACTTGATTTGACCATAAACTGGTAGATCATAGCTGGGGCAGTCCAAATCTTCCAGGAATGTGGAATTTGGACTAAGATTCAGTTTCTCTGTTTGGCTTAGCCATCATGTTACTATGTGAACTGAACTTGGGGCCTGTGTGGGGTGGCGTCTTCCACTCTCCATGGGCACGGAATTGCAGAGAGGGGTGTGAGCGAGAAAGAACAGCATCAGTGAAACGAGACAGAGAAGTGGAAACTAAACAATGCCCCCGGTGTCAGGTTTTCCAGTTCCCAGCTCGCCCTTCCTGAGACTAAACTGCCTCCCTGCAAGTCTGTGAGAAAGTATTCCATACTGGGAGTAACTCACCCCTGTAAGACTAGCCCTACATGCTCTCCTGCACCAGTTCCAGAGTCTTCCTTGGTTAGAGGTTAGCGTAAATAATGGTGCGACAATCATGCTTTCTTTAAGACCTGGAGTCTCGATTCAGGTGTGGAGCAAGACATTCTATAACTTTTAAAGTTAGCTGTTTTCTTACCACCCATAGGGCTGCCAGGCAGCCAGAAATTGTTGAAGAAATGAGGAAAAAAGTGACCAGTGCCTCTCAGTGTTGGCTTTTTACATATTTGAAGATTCCAGTAAAAATTAGGGTTTATATATATATATATAATCTGCTTTTCCAGCTTTCTCCACAAGATGCCCCTCTGTTCTGGTTGTTACCATGTAGAATCTTTGATGTTTTTCCCTTTATTAATCAGTGGTCTTTGTGAAAGTTTTTATCTTATATGTCACTGCTGTTTTGAAAACAGTATCAACGTGCTGGACATCTGCGTCAAAGTCATCCGTCCTCAACGATTGTTTTAAACAGGCTGTGGTTTCTCACTGTCTCTCATCTAGCAATTCCGTTTTCTTCTCTTTTATTTAATTCAGTAAGATAAAAGTATGCTTTTGACCAAATGCTTTGCTAGTAAATATCTTAAAATTGAATGGATTCTTTTTAAATTGTTGCACACTTGAAATCTACAATGTTCTTACTTCTGAAAACGTATCTTGTGAGTTTTCTCTTTCCTTCTGGCTGGAGCAGCTGAGTCTTAAAGTCTGGTGATCTTAACAGCGTGGAGTAGCTTTGACCTACTTAGAGTGACTCTTTGTGCTCACAGCATGTTTATCCCAGGGTAACTGCTACAGAATTGCCCCTTGTGCATGCATTGGGACGTCCCACTTGCCAGAGCTTTTATTACCAAACACAATGAAGCAGCACGAAGCCAAAAGAAGTGAGGAAGGCTGCATTGTTCTTGACTTCCTTGAATTAAGAAGTTTTATTCATCTCAGTGTTTTCTATGGATTCTTGAACAGTCATTTTGTGAGCAAGGACCCAGCAGCAGCAGTTGCTTGCCAGTGTTTATTTGCACATATTTGCTGTGTTGAGAAACATCATTTTACATTTTGCTTAGTAGGACATTATACTTAAAGGTAAAATTTTTCCTTTATACATAATTTTTAAAAAGAAATGATGAAATATAGCAATTTAGTTCTTTTAGATATTTAAAGATAAATATCAATATAATTGCATGTAAACTTACAGTATACATTTTGAAATATTTGCATTTATTAATATTCCATTTTTGTAATTGACAGCAGAATATCTGGGTCATTTGACCTCTCTCTCTTCAGGGCTGGATCACATGCAGTAGATTTTTTCCCTAACCATCTCAATATTTTAATGTAAGTAGGCATCTACCTAGAAATTAGAAAAATAGCCACAGTAATAAAATAAGCACAGTATATTCTCTGGTTTGTATCAAGACTTGAATTTGAGCTTGTGATGTGTATTGAAACTAGGTTTAGTTGTTAAATGGAGGAATGTTTTTCGGCACCCTCAGCCTCTAGGAGGCAGCATATGATCTAGTGTGAAATTGTTGGTTCTGAGTAGGGAAACCTCGTCCTTTGTCACTACAGACCTTTCCTGTATGAACATAGTTGCCTTCAGAATCTCGGTGTAATAAAATAACAGCTGGTAGTCACAAGGTTCTGGAGGAGATTTCGTGATCCTGTTCTCTTTGTGAGTTCTTAAAAATGAAGAGGAATTCTTGGGGTTGCCATGGCAGTAGCCGAACACTGGAGAAGGTGAAGGGGTTAAAGCTGAGTGGCCGGCGGCTTCTGGCTTTTGGCCGCCGCTCTGCGCTCGACCATCTCAGCTCTCCTGCGCCTGCTCCCGAGCACAACTGCCTTCTTATTTCTAGCTGGTGTTTTTGCTAAAATACTGTGTTAAGTGTTTTGTTTAAATGTAGTATAAATAAAGTCATTAGGAAATGCTTTTGCTCGCATAGCTATTATTACAAGCTATTAAATCTGTTTGAAATTCAGGACATGCATTCTGCCAGCTTCTCCATTGTTTCTGGGTATTTTTGCAAAAAAAGGTGATAAAAATACGCTGTAACTGTGGCTTCAGGAGAACAGAGGTTACAAATGTATTGTAAGGGGAGCAGCCATCCTCCAGCTTAGCTGTTTTCCTTCCTTTTTCCTGTGTTCTTGGCACCTGAATAATTGCTATTTAGTGAATCTCATGAGAGTATTGCAGTGAAAGGATGCTGTACCTTTAGTTCTCCTGGAATTGCCAACTTTAGGAGAATCTATTATGCTCAGAGCTCAAAGGTAAGTGTGGAAGCCAAAGGAACTGATGGAAGGATTTACTTATAGACTTTGTTATTATTGTCATCCATGTAATTTTGCCTGTTTCAACCAAAACCTCATAATTTATGTTCTTACACCCTTAAGTGTCCTTAATCCAGAAAGAGTTTACCGGCGTAATCAGTTTTGCTGAAAGGATTGATGAATGTTAAGAAAAGTTAGGGCCACTGTATAGTTTAAAGTCCAGTAGGCCCTTTTCCACAAAGAGGTGCAGTCCTTAAAATGAAACTTTCTGCGCATACATAATCTGGCATATTCTGGTTTGAATAGGCTGAGACTTCTGCTTCCCTATTTGTGTTTGCGGCACAAAGATCTGCTAATGAACCCCGCTGCTTCTGCTTTTTCTTCTCCTTTCTTTTTATAAGTAGTTTGAACATGCATTGTTTCTGCACTGACGGGGTGATATTTGGGACAAATGGAAAGGAGGAGAGAGCTGGTGTGACCTGTTCTGAGCTCTGGAATGGGCAGGAATGCACATGATGAAGGAATTAAACTGTTTGGAAACTTTATTTTAAAAGCAAAATAAAGCTCCTATCCTCTACTTTTTAAAGGTTTTCTACATTATGGTGTTAGAAAGTTACTTATAGGTAAATATATAATTTTATGCAGAGAAACAGTGCTGTTTTAAATATTCTGTGTCAACATTGTTTATAGTTGTTGTTTTTAAAGAACACTAGAAATTAGAGATACAGGAAGGTAAGCATTGTGATACATTTTATAATTTAGCTGAAATTTGTCTGTGGTTATTTTTATCCATTAGCTTCCTTGCGGACAGCTGTCCCTGAAGTAACGTGTCTAAAGACCTTACGATCCTTTCAGACAAGCTCTAGGAGCTACGTCATTTTTCTCACTGCATACAACGTCCTCATCTTGGACTCAGACGACCCAGTGCGTGTGCAGGTGCACATACAGGTGCACGTCGCGCTCGTGGAGTGTGGGGAGCCAGGACCCTTGGAAGGAAGGTGCACGCGCTGATGTGTGAGTAAAGAACAGGGGCAGGGTTGCAGCTCTGTCAGCGTCTGGGCGTCTCCAGCAAACCCAGCCCTCAGGAGGTGCGTTTGTGGGAGTATCGCGGGCCCTTTTATTAAAATGCTCGACTCCTCAAGGCATCATGGAAAAATACGACCTTTGCTTGTGCCCTGAACACGAAGCCTGACTTGGCTTGGGCCTAGCACCTCAAGGACCCAGGCCTCCAGCTTCGCTCCCAGGAGCGGGGAAGGCTCTGTGCCGAAAGCAGGTAATAAAATGATCGACAATTCAACAATGGCAGGATTTCCCCATTTAGAAATGTTTCATTCAAAAAAAACCTTTTTTTGACTTTTAATACTCCCACGTGTTGGCTGGGGACTAGTAACTGAGTTCAAGGTGAAATCACAGGCACAAATGAATGCAAATTAAGAGAAAAACCCCAACAGCCCATCTTCTGTGTTCAAATGGCCTTGTATGCTGTGGCTACGGTGGGTTTTTTAGGAGGTACCTGGTCTCGAACCCAGGACCTCGTACGTGGGAAGCAGGCGCTCAACCACTGCTCTCCTGTGGGTATGATTTTTATTTCTAATATATATAACATGGTTATGTTCTCCGCTTGTAAGAGTGCACTGTCAGTGACAGAACTGAATTTAATTGGTAAATCAAAGTTTATTCTCTCCCACTCAAGCATGTTCTGCAAAGAGGCTCGTGAGTGCTAGGTGCTCCATCACCCAGTTGTCAGAACTAGTGGCCCAGTTGAGTTTTCTCACCTTATTATTGCGATGCGGAGAGACTTGCTTAAAGTCGCCCAGCAAGTTAGTTGTAGGGCCAGGGCTCTAACTTGAGGTTCATCATTCTAGATTTAATAGCAGTAATTCATGGTGTGATGCATTTGGAAGGAGCTTTTTTATTTGGGAAGCCATCACCTTCTTATTGAGCTTGAGCTGTGTACTTTGGTTGGTGATACAATCCCCATTTTTACAGAGGAGAATTTTGCGGTGCGCAGAGTTGAATTGATTTGCCTCAAGCATCCAGGTCTTATGTTGGGTTTCTTGGTCCTTTCTCCATATAACAGGCTTTTGGCGGGAGGGAAATCATCAACAGGAGTGACGTTACCTTCTGAAATCTCTGGAGTCACCAACTCATTAGAATTAGTTTCTTGAGGGTTTAGAAGGTAGGAAAAACTGGGTCATCAGAAACCGGACATATGATCAATTTTATTGATATATTGTGTTTTGGAGGGGGATGTTTGGCTATTGATAGTGTAAGGATCATAAAAAATAAATTCAAGCCTCTTAAAGATGCAAGCTTTTGCATTTGTTTATCTCCAACAAAAATAAAGATTTGAAAAATAAAGCTTATACACTTAAAAATCAAAAGTATTTTATAGGAAAATAGATATTTGTTTTGAAATAAATTAGACTGTCTCAGATGAACAGGGGAAACTAAAGTGTCTTGTTTGGTCATAAAAAAATATTTTCCTGCTATAATTTTTCTTTTCTTTTGAATTCTCAATTTTGACAATTCAACAATGGCAGGATTTCTTATGTTCAAAGGAAGTTACCATCGTTAAAAGCTAGATTATCATTCTCTTAGTATCCAGACTTTAAATGGTTGGGGAGTTGCTGAGACTTGTAACTACTGAGGTGGGTGGTGTTTACTGGATTTTGGCCAGTGGGTGAAGATCCGCTGAGCGTGGACGGTGCGGTTTTCTCTGTGTATATTACGCTTCCATTAAAAGTTGGGAAACAGAGCCCCTAAGGAGTGACCATAGTTATTGAATGGCTGCGTGACCGTATTTATTGAGTGGCAGATCTTAACTTTGAAAGTTTGATCGTTAGCAGGAGGACGAGAATTACTTTGCGGCTTTGTCCACCTCTTCCTTTTCAACATATGAAGGTTGACCTTTGTACAAAATTTGAATTGAAAATATCTATGACATTATATGCAACATGACATAGAAGCCCCAGGAAAGAAGCATCCAAGCCTGCTAAGCAGTTTAGGGTAAAAGCTGTGACCTCAAACTGCATATCTGAAGGATTTGTAAGAGGGATTAAAGTGCATTCTGCCTGAGGGGAGCAGTGCCTATACAAGGTGCCAGGACCACTGCCCTGGACTCTAGGCTTCCATAGTACCTGGCTAAAAGCCTGGTAGAGTTCTTTTCACATCATGCTGTGATATTATTTACTCGGTGATTGTCTTTCTGGGAGAACAAGGCTTCCCGGCGAGGAAAGGGTGGCAATTATCTTCCCTGAAGGCTAGCATATACTAGGCGGCCAATAACTGTTTGCTGAATGCATGACGGTATGAAAGACCATGTCAGGGAAACATCTACACCTTGGTGGGGCTGCAGAGTGAGGCAGTGTGGGCACTGGAGAGATGGGAGCGAAAGATGGAAACACCGAGATTTGGTGCGGGCGCCTCTAGGCAGAGAGCGAGCTCTGCCTCTTGTGATCACCTTTTAAACTGTTAATATTCCTCCCCCTTCCTAATATTAAGGGGGCGGGCCCCAGCTGTTACTGGTTACTCCATGGTGGGGCCAATGGTGAGGACTGTTTGGAATATCTGGGGCTGAGGGGAGGTCCTGGAAAGAGAAACTGGGGCCTCAAGGTCACACTCAAGGTCCCGGGAGGTCTTGCAGCCACGGGGTCTGCGGCCACGTTGTGGCCTGTCTTCTCTGCCGCTAGGCTGCACTAACCTGCCTCAGCAGGGCGTTCTTGTCCTTTGCATGTAGCATTTTGCTAAATGTCACAGTTTATATACGCTTGGGTTAATGGATTTATGGAACATATTATCTAGCTTGATCCAAACTCTCACAAAATGGTATGTGAGCTTGAAAATACTCCTTTAAAGAAACCACAGTTTGAAGATAAGGCTAACAATACAAGAAGAGTGCGGCTCAAAGCAGTGCCATGAAATGAGCTAGCCTGAACAGTGGGGATTTATTCACTTATGGTTTGAAGCCATGTCCAAATCAAGACATCATCAGGCGATGCTTTCTCCCCAAAGACTGGCTGCTGGCCATCCTGGGCTCCTCTGCCGCTTGGCAAGGCACATGGCAGCACCTGCTGGTCTTTCCCTCTCTTCAGGTTTCGTTGATTTAAGCTTCTTGCTTCTGTACCCCCTCATTTTGTTTACAAAGCATCCCAGTGAGGGGATTAAGGCCCATCCTGAGTGAGGTCTTGAGCTAGACCCATCTAAACTGAAGTAGCCTGGTCAACAAGGCCTACTTCCAAGGGGTCACACCCACAGGAATGGATTAGCTTTAAGAACATGATTTCCTGGGGTACGTGCAGTTCCAAACCAGCACAATGAGTGAAGAACATGTAAGTAGTACACCTTAAATTTCCAGTAACTCAGCCAAATTATGACACAGAGACAATGACTGTCTAGCCAGATAGGAGAAGATGGTGACCAAAAAAAAATAAAGTCAGATTATCATGAAGATTCGTCAATATCTGAGGTAACATCCCTTGTTGTTCAGTATGAACGTTGTCTTAAGTTTTATAATGTCTTGAGATATTAACTAATGTTATGAAGTCAATATTTAAAACTGCTTTTGGGAGGCGGCTGTGGCTCAATCAGTGGGGCTCCCGTTTGCCATGTGGGGGGCCCCGGGTTCGGTTCCCGGGGCCTCCTGGTGAAGGCAAGCCCGCCCGCACGGCGTGGTTGGCTGACCCGGCGAGCACAGGCAGCAAGGGGGGGATAAATGAATAAATAAATAAAATCTTTAAAAAAATAAAATAAAATAAAACTGCTTTTGATTTTATCTTTGTATCGCTTTACTAAAAGTTCTAGTACAGTACTTGTGTGGAATTTTTAAGTGTATAGATCCTGTGGTGCAGAGTCAAAGAGTTTTAAGGGTTTGCATGATGAAGAGTGTTGCGATGACTGTTTAGAGAGAGGCTGTAAATCCACAGCAAAGAGGACTGTTAGGAGGAGAAGGTCTAAGGCGGTAAATGCCCAGGACTCGGTGTTCATAGTCAGAGAAAAGGAGTTGAGTGGGACTTGAAACCTGAGCAGTTATTCCCTTTAGTGCCATAAGAATCACCAGGCAGTGTTTGTTACACATCCCCACACACCTTGCCCCCACCCCTCACTGTCCCCAAGTGAGTCAAATGCCCATCACCTTTGAAACATGCTGCTTTGAGTTTTCCAGGTTATGGAAGAGTGGGTGGTTTCCTTCCCATGTGCTTCTTGAAATAATGCTACCAAGCAATCCTTTGAGATATATATTGCCATTCCATAGGTGGCAGAGCTGAGGCTCAGAAGTTAAAGAACTTGTCCAGTGAGTTGCAGATTCGGTATTTCAGCCTAGATCTCCTGCAACCCCTGCTCTTTCTACATATTGCTTCTGTTGGGAACTGGGTGTTTGGGAATTTTTACCTGTATTCTTACCTGACAGAAAGAATACAAGTAACTGCTTTTCTCTAATTAGGTTAGTAGTTGAACATTTTTATGAGAGTGTTTTTACTGTCCCTCTGTTAGTCATCGAATCTCTCCAGAAAGTGTGTTACCTGTTTCTCTGGGGTGCATAATGTATTCATCACGTTTAAAGTTAATGTCGACTCTTCTAGTTTCTGTTTGATAACAGCATATTCAGTGAGGAAAACATATTTTTCTCTTCAGAAGTTTTCATATTTTGCATCAAAAGCAAGTGTGGAAAGGCATAATGCCATTCACCATTCACTGGTTTTGTTTTTCTGTCTTGCGCTAGTCAGGTAAGGTTTTCATGGCTGCTCGGGGTTCTCGGTGTCTCTGTCTTTAGCGCGTGGGTTTAACGGTGACATTTCCATCTATGCATGTATTCTCTCCCTCTTTGGACATCATTTTACCAGGTGGTTTATTTTCTGCTTTGATCTTATACAAGTAGCAGAAGTGGAATTGGAATCCGCATATCTCCGTAGAGCAGAGAGGTGCAGTGAAACAGGAGACCCTTCCTGGGGCAATCTCAGGAACACTGTGCATCTTTAAAATGGAAGAGGGGGTCGGAGGTGGCTCAACTGGTTGGGCGTCCGTCTCCCATATGGAGGGACCCGGGTTCGATCCCTGGGACCTCCCGGTACAAAAAAATAAATAAATAAATAAATAAAAATAAAATAAAATAAAATAAAATGGAAGAGTCCGCTGCCCCTCTCTTGTCCCCAGAGCTTATGCCCTTTGCTCTGTGACCTCTGTGACGGTCACCCTCTCTTTTCATCTTTCTAAAGGTTCTAACTGTGACCTTGTCAGGTATAGATTTGATTTCTGCTTAATATCAGCAGTTAATAAGAAGTAAAACTGTTTTTCTGGACAAGAAAGTTGGTAAAAAGAAAACTACTCTTCCATTCTGCATGTGGCGGTCTGAAAGGCCTTCCAGCCATTTCATAGCTCTCCTTTTCTGGGGAGTGTACCATGCCACGGTACACACAGAACTGTAAGCCAGCGTCCACCACGTGGCTGAGTGCTTGATAATTAACTGCTGTTACTTCAGCCTCTCCTCCTGTATCTGCCTCTCCCCCTTTTTTCTGTTTCGAGGCCGCTGACTTCCACTATCATCCGTGTGTACCTTCTCTGCTGCGTTTGCACGCCTTTGGGATCAGTGTCATTGAGCACATACCACGCACTAGTTCTCTTTCATCTCTGAGGAAGCTGCTGTATAATTATATTGAAAATCAAAGTTCATATTTGTCCAAGTATGTTCCCAAACATTTTTCAAAATAGGCAAAAGGCTAAAGGTAGTTTATTAGCACAGACGCTTGAGTCTCTTAGTAGCCAAAAACAAAACAAAAACCCCAAATTGTTTCAGGAAAGTAGAAGTGGGGTAACAGTTGGGGAAGGAACGAGACCAGCAGTTGCCAGGTACTGTGCTTGACTGTTTAATAAACATTAGAGAAAGTTTATTTCCATTTTACATAGTTGGAAACTAGGGTTCAGAGGGTTTAAGGGACAGGTTTTCTAAGTTTGTACCTCAAGTAACTAACAAAGCAGGGATTCCACACTGTGGCCTCTGACTCTGGAAACATTGCTTTCATTTTTTCTTGAAAAAGCTAAGCTATATGAAAAAGCCCAGCTCAGTATCTATCACATAGTTGATGCTAAGTAAGTGTCAGCTTCCTTCTCTCTCTCTCTCTCTCTCTCTCTCTCTCTCTCTCTCTCTCTCTCTCTCTC
>JAKSZT010054547.1:1101812-1112052 GCA_026826555.1 Tolypeutes matacus
CTCTCTCTCTCTCTCTCTCTCTCTCTCTCTCTCTCTCTCTCTCTCTCGATGGTTCTGCCCCTCTATCAAGCAATTAATTTTAAAAAAAGATGCAAAGGGAATTAGCTTCAGTGTTTTCCCCCTTGGGGAGAAGGGACAACTTGAGGAAATGAAGTGTATTATGTAACTCTGCACTTTGTCCTTTTTAGGCTAACTGTGAGGGGAGCACTCTGTATTAGTCAGCCAAAGGGGTGCTGATGCAAAGTACCAGAAATCTGTTGGCTTTTATAAAGGGTATTTATTTGGGGTAGAAGCTTACAGTTACTAGGCCATAAAGAGTCCAACTCAAGGTACCATCAGACTTTCTCACCCAAAGTCTGTTGCCACGTGTTGACGCAAGATGGCGGGCGACGTCTGTGAGGGTTCAGCCTGCCTTCTTCCTCTTAAGGCTCCGTGGGTGCAGCTTCTTCTGATCTCAGCTGTAGGCTGGCATAAGGCTCGTCTCTCTTCCCGGGGCTCATTTCTTTCCAGGCTCAGCTGCTCTGGTCGCTTCACGGGGCCAGCTGTAAACTATCAGGCGAATGGCTCATCTCTTCCCAGGGCCGCAGATCCTCTTCCGTGTCTGTGGAGCTCACTTCCTCTGTGTAACTTCTTCTCTGTGTATCTACTTCTGTCTTCTTGATTGAATGTCTGTTTATATAGCCCACCAAGGGGGCAGGGGCTCAACCCTGCTCACCCTAATGACATGGTTGAATCTTAACATGATCAAGTAAATGTAAAGCCTTTGAATTTAAATCAAAGGGGATCACGCCCAGAGGAACAGACCAGTTTACAAACATAATCTGTATCTCTTTTTGGAATTCATAAATAATATCAGAACTGCCACACGCTCCCAGAAGGCTTTTCTATTTTGAATGTAAGCGGGAGCCAGCAGAGAGCTGTGAAAGGCTAGAGACGGTTGACACTGTGTTTTAATCACAAGAGTTGTTGAAGGTTTGTTTAAAGGGAATCTTTATCGTAAGTGTGCATTTCTGGAGCTTGGCTTTGCACAATGCTGGGAGACTGCTGAGGCCAAGAAATCAGTAAGGGGGAACTCTGACAAGTCTGTGCAGCACATTCAGAGCTCCGTGAAGCAGCGATGAATTTAACCAGGGCCCCTGAGTGTCTTCCTGGCATTGCCGTTTGCATCTGCTAGGCTGTGAGTGCCTCTTCACGCACCCCGGAGTTGTGCAGTGTGGTGGTCTTGAGTCCAAGAGAGCGATAAAGTCTAAGAAGAGATTGTTCTCCACTTGTACGGCTCTTTAAAACTCTTTGAAAGCCCATTCGTGTCATAATTTTAAGCACTGTTTTGTGTCAGCACATACAGTGGCTTATCACCCAATGGCGCCTCTGGAAATGAAGTTTCTCTTACTGAAGACAGCGAAGGAGGTGGAGGCATCCAAAGGCTCCCGTCAGGTGGCCACGGAAGGAACCTGGCTGTTGGGGAGTGGGCTACACCCGTCAGGAAACCCCTGATCTACAGTCACGTGACTCCTGCTGCCCTGGGGGGGCAGGACAGAGACCAGAGCTTGTTCTGTGAGAACTACAAGGTGAGGGGGCTGGTCAGCCAGACCTGCAGCAGAGAGACAGGACTGCCAGGCGGGTGCCCTCGAGCTATTGCTGTTGTACTTCTTTTAATTCTCCTGGTGAAGTTTCTGGCAATGGAACTTGTCACTTAGATGTCATCTTAAAAGCATAAAATCTTAGCTCTTAGAGCTTCACAACAGCTCTGCCATCAGGGAGGTATGGCATTGTTATCCCTTCTTATAGTCCATAGAAGCTGGATTTCCCAGGTCTCACAGATTGTTACTGGCAGGCGTTGCTCTCTTGAATCAAGTTCGGTGCCAATCAAGTGATTGTTTTAAACAGACTCTGTTTACGGAAGCGATTAGAGCCTGGAAGATGTTCCAGAGCCGCTGTCTGGCTGCCACGCTCTCAAGTGCAGGCGCCACACAGTCAGAGCTGGGCCCTGCTCGTCGGACCCGACGCACAGCCACTGCAGCCACGCTGTGATGCCCACAGGACCATGAGGATGGAAGGAGAAGACCTCTGTGCTGGCGTGTTGCCTGGCCCGTGCCTGGAACTGAGAATGTGTGTTCCCTCTCTACTGCCCTTCCCCTAATTATAATTTCCATACCTATTGCCTGTTGTCTTGAAAATGCACTTGTTATCTGGGCTTATTAACTGATCAGTTAGAATCGAAGTGCTAAAGTGGGGGGAACCTTTGCTCTCCTCAGCCGAGCCTTTTAAACAGTCTTCCTTTTCTCTCCACAGCAATAGATGCTTTAAACATAGTGTTACCATAGAAACTGGATGTGAGCTGCTTTCCGCTCGTTTCCAGAAGGAGAGCAGTCAGTGAGTATGCCTTAGAAGGGGCTTTCTAACTTTCTTGACCACAGCTCAAGCCACTGCTCTGTATGTGTGCGTCAGTGTGTGTCTGAAAGTAAGGTGTACCCCTACTATGTGCTTCTACACTCTGTTCTCTTCTGGGTGTGGCCCACTAATGGAGTGACGCCACAGTTTGGAAAATCTCCTGCCTTACAGAAAAAGGTCTCTCTCTCTTTCTTACCTAAAAATCTTCAGGCTGACAACATCCAGAGCCCAATTCAAAGTGACATTATACCTCTTGAGACGCGTAAAGCTGGGCCCTAACCTTGGTGCTTCACATATTGTTTTTTTTTTTTTACTTTTTATTTTGAAATACTTCCAAACTTACAGGATAGTTACAAAAATAATACAAACCCCGTACAGAGAGCTCCAGCACATCCCTATCTCCCCAGATACCCAGTCCACCAATTTTACCACTTTGCCGCATTTGCTGTATCATTCTATCTGTCCGTCTGTCCATCTGTCTGTCAGTCCACTTTCTGAACACGTGAGTGTAGGTTGTATGCACCGTGCTCACTGAGTACTCAACATTGCCAGGCACATTTCCTAAGAACGAGGAAACTCGCTTATGTGACCCCCTCAAATGCAGTTATCAAGTTTAAGACATTCAACATTGATATAAACCTCACAGTCTGTTCCACAATTTTCATATGTCTCAATAATATCCTTTTGAGACTTTTCTCCTCCATTGTTAGATCCTGTCCAGGATCACATATTGTATTTAACTGCCATTGTCTTTCTTTTTCACATTGTGGGAACACATGTACAATGTAAGCTTTCCCATCACAGCACTCCCAAGTGCACCACGCAGTGGGCTTAATCACACTCACATGCTGTGCTGCCCTCACCACCATCCATGGCTAAAACTTTCCCATCACCCCCAACAGAAACCTACGCCCATCGTGCATTAGCTCCCCATGCCCCCTGCTACCTGTACTCTACTTTCTGTCTCTACGAGCTTGCATATTCTCTGACAATTTCTTTGTAATTACCATGGTGTCTTCGTTTCTTGGCTGCTAAAACAAATTCCATGCAGTGGGTTGGTTTAAATAATGAACATTTACTGGCTCATGGCTTTGAAGGTAGGAGAAGTCCAAAGTCAAGGTGTCAGCAAGGCAATGCTTTCTCCTTGAAGACTGGCATTTGGGGCTGGTTGCCGGTTTCCTTGGGTTCTTTGGCTTTTGTGTCACATGGCGAGGTCCCTTCTTTTCTCTTCTGGGTTCCATGGACCTCTGGCATCTAGCTTCTTGCAGCTTTCTTATTCTGTGTCTGAATGTCATTCTGCTTATCAAGGACTCCAGTATACAGATTAAAGTCCACGCTGATTCAGTTGGGTCACACCTTAACTGAAGTAACTCCTTCAAGAGAAGCTAATTCAATGGGTCCACACCCACCATGATGGAGCTTAAATTTAACATCCTAAATCTGTTCTTGTTTGCTTTGGTCCCAACAAAACCTCAATAGTACACACAAGCTATGTTCCTATACCCCTCTGTCCCTCCACCTTATTTAGTTCTTGTCACCAGTTGCATTCATTAGAGCCCCAAACCACTGATTTATTGTTACATTTTATGCATGTGCCTTTTCGATCCTGTAGGAATTAAAAAGTGGAGTTACAAGCCAACAATACAACAGTCTGGCATTCACGTTTACCCATGCTGTTACCCTTAATGGATATCTCTATTTCTCATGTGACTTCTACTCATTTTGTCTTTTCTTTTCAACCTTCAGAATGCCCTATAGCATCTCTTGTATGACTGGTCGAATAGTGATGAACTCCTTCAGCTTTTATTTGGGAATGTCCTAATCACTCCCTCATTTTTAAAAGACCATTTTGCCAGATATAGAGTTCCTGGATGGCAATTTTTTGCTGTCAGCACTTCAAATATGTTATCCCACTGCTGTCTTCCTGCCATGGTTTCTGATGAGAAATTGGCCTTTGAACTTATTGAGGCAACATGACATGTTGCTTTTCTCTTGCTGCTTTCAGAATTCTCTATCTTTTGCATTCGACAGTTTGATTATAACTTGGTACAGTCTGAGTCTATTTGTGTTTATTCTGCTTGGAGTTTGTAACAGTTGGCCATTTTGATGTAATTATGAATTCCAAAAATATAATTGAATCATGCTTGTAAACTGATCTGTTAATCTGGGCATGATTAGGTTAGGATTAGGGCGTTGAGCCCCACCCCTTGGTGGGTGGGGAATTGAATATAAAAGGCAAGGCAAAGAACAGTTGAAGCAGTCTTTTGAGAAGCAGTTTTGATGTTGGAAAGAAGGCCCCAGGAGAAGAGAAGCAAGCCGTTCGCCTGATCGTCTGCAGCTGACCTTGTGGAGGAAACAGGAGCTAAGCCCGGAGAGAAACGCAGCCCTGGGAAGAGAGGAACCCCAGAAGCCTGAACCCTGGCAAATGCCAGCAGCTGTCTTGCTCTAACACGTGGCAATGGACTGTGGTGAGAGAAGAAACTTAACGCTTTGTGGCCTGGTATCTGTGGACTTCTACCCCAAATAAATACCCTTTATAAAGACCAACCCATTTTTGGTATTTCACATTAGCACCCCTTTGGCTGACTAATACAGAATTTGGTACCGAGGAGTGGGGAAGTGCTTTTGTGATTACCAAAATGTTGGAATGGTTTTATAAATGGGTAAGGGGTATTTTTTGGAGGAATTGTGAAATGCTTGATGGAAAAGGCCTGAATCACTTTGAAGAGACTGTTGATAGTAATATGGACGCTAAAGAGACTTTCTATGATGCCTTAGAAGTAAATGATGAAACTTTTATTGGAAACTGGAGGAAAGGCGATCCATGTTTTAAAGTTGCAGAGAACTTAACAAGATTAACTCCTGGTGTTATATGGAAGACAGAATTTAAAAATGGCGAACCAGAGCATTTAGCTAAAGAACTTTCCAAGGTAAACTCGGAGAATGTGGCTTGGCTTCTCCTTGCAGCTTATAGCAAAATACTAGATGAGAGAAATACACTAAGGGCTGAACTTTTGGGCACAAAGAACACAGAAACTGATTCCGGAACTTCCAAGTTTATGGAAATCAAATTCCCAGATGAAAATGCCCTGTTTGAAGACTTAGCTAAACCTGGAACTCGTAACTCAGAATTGAAGATGCAGTTTCTCGGAAAGACTTGTGGAAAGTCTTACTGCCTGATGGCTTGGACCCCTGCTTCCTGCATGCTAAACCAACAAAGTTTTTGAGAATCCTGTATGAACAAAACCACTGTCAGCTTGGACAAAAGAGGACATGGAAAGGAGAGATTGAAGGAGAATCAGCTTTAAGAAGAAAACCGTGGAAGCAGAGATCTGGGATTAAGACATCTCCTTGGGCCAAGAGAGGAGCCCCACCCATGTGTACAGAGAGGTTAAATGGTTTTGTAAGATTCAGAGGTCTATAACAGATGGGACTTTGCCTGAAGACAAACTGTATTTCTTTAAAATGATTTTGATATGATTTTTTTCTTGGATTGTTACTGATTTAAGGTTTTTTGAATATTGTAATATATTTTTGGAATTCAGAGGGTGGAGTGTAACAGTTGGCCATTTTGATGTAATTATGAATTCCAAAAATATAATTGGATCATTCTTGTAAACTGATCTGTTAATCTGGGCATGATTAGGTTAGGATTAGGGCGTTGAGCCCCACCCCTTGGTGGGTGGGGAATTGAATATAAAAGGCAAGGCAAAGAACAGTTGAAGCAGTCTTTTGAGAAGCAGTTTTGATGTTGGAAAGAAGGCCCCAGGAGAAGAGAAGCAAGCCGTTCGCCTGATCGTCTGCAGCTGACCTTGTGGAGGAAACAGGAGCTAAGCCCGGAGAGAAACACAGCCCCAGGAAGAGAGGAACCCCAGAAGGCTGAACCCTGGCAAATGCCAGCAGCTGTCTTGCCCTAACACGTGGCAATGGACTGTGGTGAGAGAAGAAACTTAACGCTTTGTGGCCTGGTATCTGTGGACTTCTACCCCGAATAAATATCCTTTATAAAGACCAACCCGTTTTTGGTATTTTACATTAGCACCCCTTTGGCTGACTAATACAGAGTTCAAGTGTCTTGGGTATGTATATTCAAGTCTTTTGCTAAATTTGGGAGGTATTCAGTTGTTGCTTGTTTGAATATTTACTCTGTCCCTTTCTCTCTCCTCCTTCTGGGACTCCTACAGTGCATGCATTGGTACATTTTGTGGCGTCTCACAGGTCCTCAGGTTCCGCTCACTTTTCTTCATTCTTTCATCTTTTTGCTCCTCAGTCTGGATGGTATGAATCATCTTATCTTCAAGTTCACTGATTCTTTCTTCTGCCATCTCCATTCTCCTATTAAACCCCTTTAGGGAATTTTTTATTTCTTTTACTGTGGTCCTCAGCTCTGTTTGGTTCCTTTTCATAATTTTCATCTCTCTATTGATATTCTTTTTGCTTTCATCTGTTGTTTTCCTGATTTCTAGTTCTTTGTCCATATTTTCCTGTAGCTCCTTAAGCATATTTAGGACCACTTTTTTATTGTTTAATTTTTTTAGGAGGTACTGGGGATTGAATCCAGGAACTTGTACAGAGAAGTAGGTGCTCAACCACTTGAGGTACACCCACTCCCAGGGCCATTTTTTAAAAGCCTTTGTCTGGAATGCCTGGTCATCTCAGTTCTGGTCCTCGTTAATGGTTTCTAACATTTTAATTTTCTCCCTTGCATGGACCATTGCTTCTTGTTTCTTTGTATGTTTTGTAATCTTTTGCTGAAACTTGGACATTTAAAATTTTAATGTTATTCCTGGAATTTAGTCACCAAGGCATATATTCCTTAAGGTCGTATCCAGCTAGTATTGTGACAGAGCTTTCCTTGAATGCCAGGAGCTAACAGCAATACCCACAGCCACAAAAAGATCAAAGAAAAGACAACACCATCCCCAGCCTTTACAGTTTGATCTGTGGGAGCACTTTTCTTCAGAGCTTATCCATAGGGTGAGTTTAGAGAATAGCTTGAGACCAAAGTGTAGGGGCCTCCCTGATACTTCCTGTGTGTGTGTCTTGGGCATACATGTGTGGCCCTAGCAAATCCCTGGTGTACTTGGATATGAAGGCCCTCTTCCTTAGGAAACAGTTTCCTCATGGTCCTAGGCACTGCACGCTATGTCTCACAGCCACCAACCCTTTTCCCAGGCAGCCACATTTTCACTGCTTTCCCGTAGCATCCAGTAGGAGGGCTCTGTGAGCCGCCTTCTCTGTACAGGGATGGCAAGCTTGGGGTATGTGTCCTGGTTCAGTTCCGCAGGCCTCCTCCAGGCAGACTGGGCCCGATATACCTGCCCCCAGTGTGTGCATGAGGGCTGCTCTGCCCTCCTGGAACCAGGACCAGGACTAGGAGCCCATACTGGCAGTGCAGGGTGGGGGAGGGGCCAGCCAGGGGACCAGGAGGCTCTGCCTTTTCTAAGTTTCCTGATTTTCCATCCAGCACTTCGCCCTGTTATTGCAAACCTTTACCTGTTAGCTTTGAGAAAGTGTCACTGCTAGTTTTTGCTGGTTGTTCAAAGCTTCTGTGGGCGGTGGGGGGGGGACGGAACCCTGAAGCTTCTCATTCCTCATCTTGATCATAGGCCCACATAGTGTTTTCTTTTTAAAGATTTATTTATTTACTTAATTTTATTTATTGCCTCCCTCCCTCAGATGGTTCTCCTGTCTGACTGCTCATTGTTTGTTTGCCTTCTCCAGGAGGCACTGGGAACTGAACCCGGGACCTCCCACATGGGAGGCGAGTGCCCAACAGCCTGAGCCACATCTACTCCCTGCGGACTGTGGTGTCCGCTGGCTTGTGGCATCTGCTCATTTAGGTGTCTGCTCTTTGTGGTGGGTGTGACGTCTAGCTCATTAAGGTGGGCACAGCATTTGCTCATCTTTGGAAGGTACAGGGATGTGAATCTGGGGCCTCCCATGTGGTAGGTGGGCACCCAACTGGTTGAGCCACATCCACTTCCCTCACTTAGTGTTCTAACAGCATCGAAGTTTTCATCAACTCATCCCCGACTTGTGCTATCGTTATAACGCAATGGGAACTGAAAAAAATGCAGCCTAAGTACTGAGAAGCACAGCTGACATGTTTGCTAAAACTTACCCTGTATTTCTTTTGTAGGTAGATTTTTGCTTAATTTCCTGCAATTCTTGGATTGTTGGGCTCGTGTTGAGTTTTATCACCTACCTGATAACTCTTGAGACAACTTTCGAAATTCAAGTGTGAACTATTGAGTGAAATAGACTGATGCTGTAGGTGCTGTTTGAGTTGGGGAGCCAGTGTTGATCAAGTGCTTTCTCTTTCAGAACTTTGTGTATGTGATCTCATTAATTCTGTGAGAGAAGAGGTCAAATTGTCGTCTTTATTCCAACAACAGCAGCAACCAAAAAGCAAAGAAGCAAACAAAACTGAAGGATTCAAGAAGTTAAATAGCTTATTCCAAGTCATATAGCAAGTAGGAGAGAGTAGAGATTTAACCTTCATCATAAAAGTGTCTTAATATTAAAAGTCTTGATACAAGACTTTATCCTACTTAATTAAGAATGCCAATATCAAAAATACCTTAAAATATTAACTCTTTGTGAGACAAATAAATTACAGAGTATAGCACAAGGAGGTATCATTCAAATACCAATATTTACCTTAAAGAAGGCAAATAATTCATTCTTCTTCACTTTGAACTTTAAATAGCTAAAGTGCCTTCATTTAGAGGACCAATGATATAATCCCCACAAATATTTCTTTCTCCATCTGCAGAGAAAACCTGGAATCCTGTGGTAAGTGCCCCTGTTTTATGATCTGTCTTCTTCATTGTCTTTGTGAAGTGGGCGATCAGGTGGTGGTTGTTGGCAAAGATGAGCCATAAAAATTTGTGTACACGTTTAAATGAAAGCTCTGGTCTCCTGCCCACCTGCCCACTTATTGGAAAAGCATTAGTCCCCTGGGGAAGAGTAACTGGATGTTGTGGATGAAGGTAGTGGAAGGAGGACCACACACTGTATTTGCTACTTGAGTTTGAAATGTAGCCGAGAGAAGACTGTTTTTAAGTGTTCTAGAAAGTGATCCCATGAGGAGAAATACTCTTTAAGTTCTGATTTCCTTTATGTCTCAAGTTTCTTTCAAAGTTTATAGTAAGCACTAATTTGCATATGACCCAATGAAGCATGGTGTGAAAATTAAACACTTGATAAGTCACGGTTGACTAAGTCTAGCTGAAATTTTCATGATTCTACAAGAGATTAAAGGGAAAGACCTATGAGAAAACCAAGGCACAGAGGGTTTGACTTGATATTGAAGGTCATGGTTCATAAGTGGTAGAGCCAGTATAATCTGCTCCAGATCCTGTGCTTTTAACCAGGATGTAATATACCTCTCTATGTAACACAGCACTAAATTAAGAGTTAAAAGGAAATGGGTCTTAACTGCAGTTTGATCATTAATTTAGCTGAACTTGTACAGATCTCTCGATCTCCCTTTGCCTCCATGTCTTCATCTCTCAGTTGTGTATAATAACTTCTATCCTACCTGCAACTCCAGTTTGCAATTGAGTTTAGAGACAGAGAGGAGTAGTGGCGGTAAGGATATACTTTATGACAACGAGAGGAAAAGGGGGAGGTAAAGGCAATAGAAAGTGATAGAAAGTACATTTAAAGAGCATTTATATGCAAGGAATTCTTCAAAATGTTGGTTTAGTGAGAGGAAAATAATCGCAAGTACGTAATTTGTTAGGGTAGGCGCCCCAGCACCCACGGGGCGCTGAGTGGGAGGGGCAGAGGGGGCGAGCTCGGGGAAGCGGCACTTCCGGGTGCGCCCAGCTCGGGGAAGCGG
>JAKSZT010054547.1:1112062-1126147 GCA_026826555.1 Tolypeutes matacus
AGCCCGCTCAGGCCCTGCTCCAGGTGGGCTGATCCTGTGTAGCTGCGACCCCAAGGGAGACCCCCTGCGGGACGTGCTGCGGGCAGGGTCTCCCCGGGGACCACCCGGGGCCCGCTCAGCCCAGAAGCCTCCCAAACGACTTCAGCCCGAGAACTTCTGTCAAAGCCTGGCATTTTCAGGCAACTGTCTTTTGTTAGGAAAACCCTAAAACTGTTTGGATCAAGAAAATCAGAAGCTAAGAAAGCACGTTATGAATTGTGACGCGTTCTACAGATGCCCGGAGCTTGGGGGTGGGATGCCGCTGGTGCCCAGGGCTTGGCCCGCACAGCGAGCCCGGCTCCTCGTAGGTCCTCCTCCGGGGTCTCTGCAGGAAGCCTTCTCAGTTCTGGGAAGAGTGGCCTGGTACTCCAAGAACCCGGCTTTACCCCAGCAGCTTCTGCCATCCTCTCGGTGCCGCCTTCCCAGGCCTTCCTTGGGGTCCAGAACCCGTGGCCAGGGATTGGATAGATGAAACTGTTACAAGTTTGCCTAGCTATTTTTTTAAAGCCTATTTCCTTTTCTGTAAGTCTTGGGGGAACCTAGCCAAGTTCTTGTTTGGAGAGGTTGTTTTGCACCTACTCATACTTGCAGACAGAACAATGACAACTGGAAGTCTTCCAGTCAGCGTGGCACAGTGCTTTGCACATAGCTGCTCAATAAATATTTGTCTCAAAATAAATCTCTTTTCTGAATTTTTTTCTCCTACATCTGACTTTTTCGTCAGCATTTGGGTGCCTACTCTGTGATGAATGCCGTGTTGTTGTTTTTTTTTAACATTTATTTTATTTATTCCCCCACTCTCCTTGTTTTGCACTCGCTGTCTGCGCAGTGTCTGCGTGTTTTCTCTTCTTCTCTTTCGGAGGTACTGGGAACCAATCTTGGGACCTCTGATGTGGGAGAGAGGCGCTCAATCGCTTGAGTCACCTCAGCTCCTTGGTTTGTCGTGTCTCTCCCTGTGGCAGTTTGGAAGTTTGATATACTTATGAATTCTAAAAATATAATTGGATCATGCTTGTAAACTGGTCTGTTAATCTGGGCATGATTAAGTTATGATTAGGGATTTGATTGGAATCAAAGATAAAAGACATGGCAATATTTTGTATTAACTTTTTGAGTTGGAGTTCTGAAGTTAGGTTTTAATGCTGGAGCCCTGGGAAGTGAACACACAGAAGAGCTTGGTGGTGAGGAAGGAGAGAAGGCCCCTGTAAAAGAGACAAGCCATTCGCCTGAGAGGTCACAGCTGACCTTGTGGACAAACGGGCTGAGCCCAAAGAGGAACCCAAGAACCCTGAACCCTGGCAAACGTCAGCAGCTGTCTTGCTCCAACACGTGGCAATGGACTCTGGTGAAGGAAGAAACTTATGCTTTATGGCCTGTTAACTGTAAACTACCCCAAAAAATGCCCTTTATAAAAACCAACCAATTGTTGGTATTTTGCATCAGCACCCCTTTGGCTGGCTAATGCACTTCTCTTTGTCTTTTTGTTGTGCCAGCTCTTCGCAGGCCAGCACGCCTTCACCGGGAGACCCTGGGAAACGAACCCAGGACCTCCCATATGTAGATGGGAGCCCAATGGCTTGAGCCACATTCGCTTCCCGACGTGTTATTTTTTAAGGTAAATTAAGTAAATAGAATTTGGGTTTGCTCATTGAGGAGTTTTTAACTGAGATTAATTCTTAATACAAGATACTGCGTACTATTTATACCTTTTACAAATAGAATGCGTTTTTTATAACTTAGTTTTTCATTACTTTTATATTAGACAGCAAACATTTCCTCATTAGTTTAACTTACAGAAGTGGTGGTGTTTTTTTTCCTAGTGAACTCTTACAACAAAATGTTCATTAATTAAAAATAGCTGCCCGATAAAGGAAACAGCTCATGTAGCAGCTTCTGACACTGTTCTAAAAACAGATCTGAGCTGCTGGAATCCTAAAGAAGAAAGAACACTGAAAACTGTGAACAATTTCAGGTAAAAGCATGCTATGTTTAAAGAAGGGTCCGTGCACTTTAACATTTTCATTTTTCTGATTATAAAAGTCATATGTGCTTACTATAAAAAACAACAAAGATTATAACAAGGTGTTATATAGGAGTGAAATTCCCAGCCAGACTGGTGTCTACTTCAGTGGTTTCTATCAGGTTTTTTTCCTACACACATGCAAACTGTATATGGTTATTTTAAAATGGAATTATACAGTTTTCAGCTTGCTTTTTCACTTATATAAGGGATTTTCTACATCAAATCTTTCAAAATCCTCCTTTATTTTAATTATTTTTTGAGCAGTACAATATTTCACTGTATAACTGCACTACAGCTTATTTAAACCTATTCCTTATTGACAGACTTGTGAGTTGATTCTTTTTTATTCCAGGAATTAAAAACAAAATGTTTTTTTCCCCTTGAAAGTCTTAGTTTTAGAGTAGATACACTTGAAATTGAACACATTTACAAATTATAATATGCTGATACTTGTATGTATTGAGAACTTACTTGTGTCTGGAACTTGCTGAAGCACTATGATGTGAAAATTGGGAGAAGTAATGCACAATCTCATGAGGAGTTGCTCTTGTCCCCATTCATCAGATGCGGAAAGCTCCAGGGTCCCTCTGTGCTCTCTTGGCCCTCCACAGTATGGGCTGGCGCAGGCACATGAGGCACTTAAATCCTAAGGAGCTACACCTGGCGGCTGCTGCCTCAGCATCACAGAAGGCAGTGCCTGCAAGCTCTTGTTGGAGGTACTGACGTTAAAACTTGCTGCTGGTTGCCATTACAACAGGTTTGGGAAAACCTGCCACGGTGACTTTCTGACCATGCCCTGGAGATTCCTGGCTCTGCCGCCTCTCGTTGCTTGGTACCTGGAGCTTCTGCCGAATTCCCACTCTGCTGTGAACTTGCCCGATGCAGGGGCCTTTCCTCGATCTTTTGTCCATGTCCCTGGTGCACCTTCTGCACCGAGAGATGTCAGTGAATGCCAAGGCTTCCATCCCTGGCCCGTCTTCCCTGTCGCCTGTGTGGCTGCCTTGGGCAGGGAAAAGAGAAGAGGGACTGGTCCGCTTTCCCTCAGTTAAGGCTCTTTTCAGCCTGTGTCTGTCGATGCTGTTGCCTTAATCCAAGAGAAGCAAACGAATTCGGACTCTCATCCCAGTGTTTTGCTAGCTGAAAGAAGAGGGGGCAATTTTATATTGAACTCTATCACTCTAAACCAATACCTTGACAAGTGGGGCCTTTCCAATGGCTTTTTACTTTTCAACCTCACATCTAGTGTCATGTATTCTTAATACAGGATTGGTTTTTAAAACTTTAATTTTTCAAGGATTCTGGAGCATCCATTTTTGCACTTCGGAGTACCACTCAAGATTTGAAGGGCTTTTGCTCTTTAAAAAATAAAATTAATGAAAGCTTGTGTGTTAAGTGCCCAGCAGAGCTTCTATGGAAGGTGTCCTGTAAAGTTTCACGTTTGCTGCCGTGCAGCATCGTCCACTGGGCTCTCCTAGGGAGGGGAGCAGAGGATGTGGGTTCCAGTCTTGGCATGGCACCACCTTGCTAAGGGGCCTTCATCAAGTCGCTTAACCACGCTGAGCTTTTTTAGCCCAAACTTCAGAAATGCGTAATTTTCCACACATCTCTCAAGTTCCAAAATTCTATAATTAGGTATATGTGTAGAAAAAATACCTACAAAAATATCACGAGGTTTTTGTTACTAAAAGGTGGACCATTTTACTGAGAACTGGCAAAACATTTAAAAGGCTGGAGTTCTTCCTGATTAAGTGGTCAGTCCTGCTTCAGTGGTAGAGGGTGAGTGGGGATCAAAACCTTCCTGGGACAAGGACTGTGCTCACGCCAAAATCAGGGAGGAGAGGGCAGCAATAGCCCCTACCTGCTTGGCGTTCAAAGAAACTCAGAGATTTCTGGCACTTCTGAGCACTTATCCCAGAGAAATGAGAATTAGGTCCACACAAACGTGTATGCATGAGTGTTGAAAGCAGTTTTATTTGTAAGAGCCGAAAACTGGAAACTGTGAAGCTCTTTTTTAATATATGGATGTCTGGAGAGGCTGGCACACCTGTTACGAAGCTCTACTCAGCAACAGAAAAGAAGAAACTATGGGAGCAACCGAGACTCTGACGATGTCAAGGGCATCATGCTAGGTGAAGAGAGGCCACCTCAAGAGGACCTGCCACGGATAACACACTGCCACGGACAGAAGTGTGGAGACGGAGCCCAGTAGCGGTGCAGGGTAGGGATGGTGGGCGCAGGCGGTTGGCACTGTGAAGCAGTGGGCAAGGGGGCGCTCTGTAAGACCTAGACTCGCTGCCAATGCCAGCTTCCTGGTGTGGTGGTTACGTAAGATGCAGTTGTTGGCGGAAACTGAATGAAGGCTGCGCTGGACCTCTCTGGATTCAATTTCTTGTGAATCTATGATTATTTCAAAATAAGTTTTTTAAAAAATATACCCAGGCCTTAGATCTATGTTGTGCACTACCATACATAGCTTTAAAGTTACGTGGAGGGAAATTAGAGGAGATTGATTTCAGGTCCCTGGTCACGTACTCCTTGGCTCCCGCGCTCTATAGCTCAGACATGGAACCGTCCGTCACTGCAGAGACTTAGGCAGCAGCGCACTGGCATGTGCTTCCGTTACTTGGGCAGCTTTCAGCCAACCCCTCTCAATGCCAAGTGTCACATGCGTTGGGACCCACACGTTTCTTAGCGACCTGTCTCAAATCTGTAAACCAGTTTTACTCTAACAGTAAAATTAAATAGAAGTAAAGGATTTAACATGCATTTTTAAAAGTTATCAAA
The DNA here is from genome assembly GCA_026826555.1 of Tolypeutes matacus. Lineage (NCBI taxonomy): Eukaryota > Metazoa > Chordata > Mammalia > Cingulata > Chlamyphoridae > Tolypeutes > Tolypeutes matacus. The sequence goes on from JAKSZT010054547.1 coordinate 1,116,909, forward strand.
TGATTTTTGAGGCTACCTCCCACATCTTAATAATAAAAGGAAATGAAACATTTGCTTCTTGTTTGAAATCGGAATAAGAGTTTTCCCTTATCTGCCAGCACAGTTGCAGTTTTTTCCATAATCACGATGTAGAAAATAGAGATGGGGAAGATGGAGGAGATGGACAGGTAGAGGAAGAGAAGTCAGCTTGGAAGCCTTTTGAATATCCCATACTTTTAATCTTCCCTTTCCTAGTGGCCAGCCCACTGGTAGCTTACCAGTGCAGAGAAAGCTGGTTTAGTAACCAGACCTTAAACCGGTCAGACCAGAATTCTATTTCTGGCTCAAAGTGACCTTGAGGAAGTAACAAATGTACACTTCCCATTCTTTCTCACAGCCAATTAGCTGTGATAAAAGTGAGTATAAGTTGGTAAAAACAACTATTGCTGGGGTAAACTATAGGACTGCAGGAGAAGTTATTCTAAAATGATCCCAATATTCCAGGGTACAAAAGTATTATTTGTAAAACTGTTTGCTCACAAGTAGGCTAAGTACCAAAGGTTTGAGGAATTTAGTTATGAAAAGAGTCATATGAGGTATAAAGAGGAAGTTTACTTACCAGGCACAAAAAATTTAGATTTAACCAAACTCAGGCATAGGGTAGAAGTTTGTATTATTCCATGCTAAGTTAGTAATTCTGGCAAAATTTTGAAAGGCTAAGCAGACATTTTACATTTCACAGCTCAGGTTTTGAAGTTAATTTGTACAGGGTTTGAACTCCACCTCTACTGCCTATTCTCTGGGAAAATTACTTATCTCCAAGCCTCAGTTTACCATCTGTAAAGTGGGGCTAATAGCACCTTGTTAGGGTTAATAGGAGGAGAGCACATATCTTGGTCTCTTAGATGCAGCTGTAATTATTGATGATGATATTAATTTTATCATGACATGCACTTGAATTGTGGTGGTATGAGCAGATAACTGACTTTGTTCTCTTTTTATGATGCTTTATTTTTAGATACATAATGTTTTTGTATGTGTGGTCCTAGTTTTATTTTGATAACAAATTGGTTGGAATTGTGGCTCCTAAAGTCACTCTGAAATGTAATTAAACCTATGTACGTATGAGTATGTATGTGTGCCTGTATGGGTGACTAAACTGATCAAAATCCCTTGACATAAAGCCAAGAGGGATAAATCTGTTTTTAGAAAATCTAGGAGACCAAGATATAAGCAGTGGCCTCAGAAAAATAGTACACATTTATGAAAGAAATTTTATTTCAGTGTGATCTCTGCAAACTCTTCATGCAGCTACAGCCAGACGATATTTGAATGAACAGTGAAAAGGGTTAGTCACCTATAAAGATATATAAAAATCTACAACGCGCAATGTCAAATCATCAGATAATATTCCAAATAAATTTTCTTTTCTTACTTTGCTGACCAAACTGCAAACACTTTGGAAAAGCTGTCAGGAGCCATGTCCAGTGTCTCATTAGGCTGCTCTGGCCCTGTACCCCCTGGCCGAGGGGGCAGTTCCACTTTTAGACAAGTCCACTGGTGTGTGGTCAGTGTGAAGTTTCCTGCTCTACTCCTCTGAGCAAGAGAGGGGAACCAAAAATGCTGACATTTCCACCCCCTTCGTCACCAGTGCCTGAGCAAATCTCCCGGCACTTCCTGTGCAGAGCCCACCCGCCTGCAGAGGCCAGCGCCCCTCAGCTGACCTGGCTAAGGGACCGTGAGGGTGGCTCCAGCTCCAGAACACTCCACGTCTCCTTACTGTTCCTTAACGCTCATGATCACGCCATTCACGGACAGCCTGGGTTGTCGCAGCCAGCTTGCGACTTTTCAAAGTCCCCACCCCTGAGAGAGTGCTGGATGTTAGTTAGCTCGTTTATTTAGAAGTAGGATGCCTTGGGAATTGCACTTAAAAAAATCTATCGGGAGGGGATGCAGTTCAAGTGCTTGAGCTCTTGCCTCCCACATGGGAGGTCCTGGGTTTGGTTCCCGGCGCCTCCTAAAAACAAAAACAAAAAATAAGCGAAACAAACGAAAAAACTAACTCAGGGAAGCTGATGTAGCTCAGTGGTTGAGCGCCAGCTTCTCACATACAAAGTCCTGGGTTAAATCTCTGGCCCTCAGTACCTCAAAAAAAAAAAAAAAAAAAAAAATCGGGATCTGACGTGTATGCCACTTACCTCCCTAATATCTACCCTGTGTTCACACTCTTGAGTTCAGTTTTCTTGCCCCTGCAATGGGAAGATTTCTAAGGCTTTATGATTTCATTGTGGATTTCTCCAAGTAGCTTTCTCCTGCTTGCTGGTTCATAAGTTACATCAAAAGATTATTTTATTAAACCCATCAAAACTTCCTTAAGGGCTTTCAATTACTGTAAGCTAATATAATATTTCAGTTTACTGTTCTTCCAGAAACAGTAATTTGAAGAAGTGATATTGTGAAGTTGAACTGAGTCTAGGTATTATACTTGATTCTGACCACAACATCTAAATATCAGATGAAAAGTGAAATTAGAATTTGGATTATCACGTGAATATTGAAGCTACTTGATGATAAACCTTTAGGTATTTTGAGAAGTCTATTACGTGATTTAGGAACAAAAAATTCATTTTAACCAGTAATTTTCTCTTGTAATAGAACATGACAGGGATGAGAAAAATGTTCACTGGTGTCTTTTCTCCTTTAAAATGCTTGTGTGCGTTCATAAGAAAGTTGCTTGGAGTCGCTAGGAAATCTGCACAGCTGTTACGGGAAGGGCATGGAGGGCATGTGGCTTTGAAGACACGAAGCGCGGACAACACGGCTTACCCATTCCAGGCTTCTTACGCTGCTTCTTATAACTTTATGGTGGTCGTTAAAAACTCCTCAGGGCCTTTAAGGCCTCTTTTTAGAGGATGGTTTATTATACATCTCAAGGCTGCAGCTGTGGTGAAATCCCAGGCACCATCCTTGGCCCTGCCGTTCCCTTCCACCCACAGTTTTCTAAGCGCTCGCTCAGTTTTGAAACCCCTTTACGCAATTGTGAAAGGCATTACTTGTGTCCTGCCTTGAGGCTGCACGCTGCCCTAGAGTTGTGAAACGTGGCTCTGCACTTCCCATTGCTAGTTCTTTAACACGTCAAGCCGAAGATGAGCGTTTGCTGTCTAAATGCAGAATGCCTGTAGCCTCCCCCGCAGATCATGGATCCAAATAATTCGTCCCAAGTAGGAAGGAATTATGGTCAATTCCAAGAGTAAACGGCACCACCGGATGTTGTTTGGAAGGAACCCTTTATGGGGGGCTGTGAGTATTGTTTTTGCCGATTTCGTTTCTGAAATTCTCATGTTAACATTTTTGAGTATATGAAGTATATGAATAGGTGAAGTGATTGGTATTTCCTCTTTGTTTACCACTCGGTGATAATAAATCATTTGTATCTTTATTGAAAAATGGTTGCTGTGGATCTTGTTCAGAATACTTGTATGTTGTGATTTTAGCATAAAGTTGTGCATTTTCTTATTCCCATGGTCTAAGAGCAGTTGCTGGGGCAGTGGCACTTCTCTGTGGCTCACAGCACGTCACTGTTCTCTGAGAACGTGACAGTGAGATGAGCTTTAAATGCAGTGACTGTGGACCTTCTCACCTGAATCTTTTTGATTTCTATTTCTCCTTCTCCTGTTTTTAATATATGAGCTGTGCTTTCGCCATATATTATCTATGTACATAATATGCTCCAGGTCAAAAATTATTTGTGGATAAAATTTCCTCTACTTCTAAAGCATTTGCAAAGTACATTGGTAATCACAAATTTAAGGATTTCTGGAAATAATAAATGATTTATCAGAATCTGAAGTCCAGTAGTCTTGGCTAAAACCTATCATTGGGGCTTTAATGTTCTCATGTTCTTTTATATTTGATTTAAAAACCATTATAGGTGAACCTCTTTATTGAGAAAAAACTCATTGGAACAGGCAGTTATTTTTATTGTATTTTTGGGGGGAGTGGGGTGGAGATTGGTAAGAAACTAAAAGCCACCCATAACTTTACTATCCAGGTATCCCTGTGCTGTTGGCATTTGGTGTGTTTCTCCTCTTTGTCTTTTCTCATTTTGGAAAGTTGAGGCTATGCTGTACTTGAATTTTTGTAGTACTTTAACTTAGTTAATGTGTCCCCTCTTGTTTGATATTTAATTTTTTCAATATTTGAGATTATAAATGGCTGTGAGAAGAACACCTTGGTACACCAGATTTTAGGAGTGTCTCGCAGAGTGCTCGGGGGGGAAATCCCATTATACTTGTATTCTTGATTTAAGCTATTGAGAATAACCTGATCTTAGAATTTTGACGGTAAACATTAGTATTAGAGTTTCAAGGAAGCATGTTGACATGTTGTTTAAAACTTACGGATCTCACCTTCTTTTTTAAACTTTCAATTCTCTGTAGTATATCACCTTAGTGTGAGCCATTTTCCAAACTCATGCATTGCTCTCTGCATAGAGACAAAGTGGACAGGGAGCTATAGAGCTTCTGCAAATAGCTGAAACATTGAGGAAAACTGAAAGAGGACTTCAGTTAAGGCAGGTTCTTCTGGAATGCCAGATGTGCATGGGAATGGAAAACTAGATCCTTACATACAAAATAAATCAGGCAAGGGTTGTGAAAATACTGGTGTCTGGAAAAACAAATTCACTAGGCTTTGGCCAAAGTTTTTGTTTGTTTGTTTAGGTTAGAAATAGCCTGAGACTCTTCTAATAATTCAGCCACAGAAGAAAGAAAAAGCTTCCTGGTTTCCATTCCCATTGAATAGAACTCCTGTGTCACACAGTCTTTCACCAAATGGCATACTGACCTTGTGGAAAGAATGAAACCGAGTTTAGAGTTTGGAGAATTACTTATAAATTCTTAGATGCTTCTTCTGTTTACGACTTTGAAGGCAAAAGATTTTTTTTTTTTTTTTTTTTTTTGGTGCCAGGGCCTGGGGATTGAACCTGGGAGGTCAGATGTGGGAAGCCAGTGCTCAACCACTGGGCCACATTGGATCCCCTGAGTTGTTGTTGTTGTTTTTTTTTTTAAGTTTGTTTTGCTTGTTCTTTGTTTTTGTTTTTTTCTTCAAGAGACACTGGGAACAGAACCCGGGACCTCCCATGTGGGAGGTGGGAGCTCAACCGCTTGAGCCACATCTGCTTCTCATTTTAATAGAATAAAAATAGCCAAAGGAGTGAGTAGTAGTATGCAATCAAAATATGGAAGTTTAGAGCCTAACTCTTACTTTAGGTAGTTATTTTGGACCAGTGAATTTGAGGAGATCATTTTTGTTTTGACTTCAATATCTTGGGATTGATTGATTGATTGGTTTTATTCTGCCTCAATCTTCCCCTTACTTGTTTAGATGGTAATGAAAGTTAATTACCTGGCTTTCCTATAAAGATGAGTAAAATTTTATTGAATATGTGTTTCGCCGCATTTTACTGGTTACTATTAAATCTCAGATCATGTATATTTCTATATTAAAAAGTCAGAGTGGAATTTATTACCTATATGTTTTATACTCTAATGACAAGTAATAAATTTACTTGCAAGACTAAAAGGAGACTTAGAATTAGGCTGAAAGCCACAGTAGTGCTGGTTTCTTTTGTGTATTTACCCCCATTTCCTTTCTTTTCTTTTCTGTACCCCAGCCTGGGTGTGCTCCTCTTCAGAGGGCCGGCGGGCGCAGCTAGGGCTCTAAGGGTCCACTCTGTAACCACTCTACACACGTCTGGGCGTTTCTCCTGCCCATGTGCTTAGTCCTTGCAGCTCATCTGAGCCTCTGGCTTTGGAGGTGACAGCTGCCATTGCATACGGGATTGGTAAAGTAAGTAGATGAATAGTGAAATACCACGACATGGGCTCGCGGATGACTCCACTGCTGACGGGGCTGGTGACTCTAACAGCATTGGAGTGGGAATTCCACATTGCGGAAGTGGTGGATTGCTTTTACCTCCAATGTCTTTTCATAGCAGAAATTCTACAGATTTATTTGGTAGGTCAGGTGGAACATTTTCTTTATTTTACAGGAGGAGGGTTTATGTATAAAAGGGGTTGGTAATTGAGCTGTGAGTGGTCTGAGATATAGGTTACATCTCCTAAGTCTAGTCTTACTGTTTACTGAGCACCTATTAGAACAATACATTTTGTTAATACACATTATTTCTAATCCCCAGAATAATCTTGTAAGTTAGGTAACATGGCCCTATGTTTCAGATGGCAAAAGCAGGCTGAGTGAGGTTAATTTTTCCATATCTTCATAGTTAGTACTATATCAAAAGTAGGAGAACCAGAATTCACATCAAAGATCATCTGCTTCCAAAGCTTGTGGCATATCCATTGAACACTGTAGCAATACTTTGTACTTTTTCATTGTGAGTAGTCATTTGTGTCCGTTCTTCTCTTGATGAAAATTGACTGTTTTGACCGAAGATGCTATGAACATTTTTGAACATGTCTTAGGAAGAATTACTGGGTCAGTTTTAGGAGCTGTTGCCTAAAAGTTTTCCAGAGTGATTCCAGTATATAATATTCTCTTTGTTCCAAACCCTTGCCAATACTCCTTGTTGTTTTTTAAAAAATTAGCAATGTAGTAGGTATCTAATGGTGGTATTTTGTGGTTTTAATTTGCATTCCCTGATGATTGATATTTGTATACTTACTGGATACCCTCCTTTGTGAAGCGCCTGGTCAGCCTTTTGCCTATGAAAATCATGGGTTGTCTTATTGATTTGTCAGTGTTTGTTATATATTCTGGATACTATTCCTTTGTCAGAATTATGAATTATGGACATTATCTCCTTCTCTAAGGTTCTCATTTTATACTTAGTGGTGTCTTTTTTGATGAACAGTCATGTTCTATTTTAGTCTTATCCTTTACAGTTAGGTCTCTGGTCCTATTTAAAAAAATTTTTTGCCTACCTGAAGGTCATGAAGATGTTTTCCTATAGTATTTCTAGATTTGTTGTTTTACCACATTTAAGTCCACAATCTCTTTGGAACTGATTTCCTTGAATGATGTGAAAAGATTCTTTTTGTCCCATATGGAAATCCAGTTGGTTTAACACCATTTATTGAAAGGACCATCCTTTGCCCTATTTCTGTGGGTTTGACTGAGAATTCTGATACTGAAATTGCCAGAATGTAAATGATCTCAAATTCTTTTTGTAGTTTTACTTAATTGGTCTTAAGCATGGACCATGTTTCTTTTTCATGTCGTCTCATCTAGTATAGTGCTCTGTATCCATTATAGGAAAGAGAGGATTTACCCGTCCTGAAAAGGTCTTTATTGCTAGAATGGCAGCAGGTGGGATACCCAGAAAAAGAACAAAACCAAACCAAACCACCTGCACTTGCTGGACGGGAGCAACATTATTTCTAGGTGACACTTCCCATGAGTTTTTTTCCTCTTAAAATTATGGAGGTTTGGGTGATGTCCCTCTCACTGGCTTAAAGCAGCTCTCAGGAGTCATTCAGAACCGAGTACGCCAGCTGCGCTGTGAGATGTCTCCACCGTGCTCTGGTTGCGTTTAATAAGTCCACCACAGCCAGGACCTTTCCTCCTCATCTGCTTTGTTTCTTGGTTCTTCTCAATAGCTAATTTGATTTTTAAGTATGTGCTAACATGAAGAATCCCAAAGAGGCTTTGGTTCTGGCCGTGATGGATTAATGGATATTGGAATACCTTCCTGCCATAAACACCTAGAATCCTGGAAAGAATAAGCTGCAACTGTTTTCAGGCAAATAAGCTTTATATGCTTAAATTAGAAAGGAAGTAAGTTTTAATATCAATGAATTAAGCTTGTACCTTAAGGATTTAGGAAAGGAAGAGCAAATTAAACCCAAAGTAAGTCAGAGTAAAGAAATAATAAGCATGAAAGTAAAAAATATGCAAAAGAAAACAGAGAAAATAAAGGAAACCAAAAATCGGTTCTTTGAAAAGTTTAATAGAATTGATCAATCCCTATATAGGCAACAAGAACGAGAATAGATCATTTCAGTATGAGAAGCTTACAGACATTAAAAGGATAATAAGGGATTATGAACAACTTTCTGCCAATAAGTTCTACAACTTAGCTTAAAGGGATACATTCCTTTGAAAGACAAACCTATCAAAACAATACAGAAGAAGAAATAGAAAATTTTAATAGCCCTACATCTATTGCAAAAATGGAACTAGCTGTTAAAAATCTCCAACCAAGAATGCTGTTTTGCTGGTGGCCCAGGAATCACGCTTTGGGAACCAGCCTTAGTCCACGCTGCCTTGTCGTCTGCACGTGGCATAAGGGTATTGGTGAAAGTTTGTCGAGTGGAATTGATTGAACGGCATGGTGCCTGGAAGAGAAGTCCCTTCCCTGGAGAAACCCAAGCACTTCTTCACCTTCTTTCTTTGATGAGGAAATATTGGTCCCTCTGATTCATTTCAGAGAATGTGTTACTTACTGATATTTGTGAAAATTGTCTGTAACCACATATGAATAGAAGTGCATCAGGGTTTCCTTGGGGAGCATGAAATCACCCACTGCTAGGTGTGGGCCTGCTCTTTAACCTACAGCTGTAAATCCTGCAGCCTCACAGAGTTCAGCAAAAAGTAAGATTGCTCCTCTTTTCAGCAATGAACTATGTGGGGTTTCTTTTTGGTAAAATGTGTGCTTTGTTTGTTTTGCATTACAGTCCTTTGAACACTGTGTTCCTTTCTAAAGGAAAGACCCAAATTGCAGCTCCCAGTTGCTTGTTAAAATTCGTGAGGTGCCCGCTACAGGCTACAAGTCCCCAGGTCTACCTGCGTGCTGGTCCAGGTGGGGAGAAAAAGGGCAAAACAGGGCAAAAGGATGGATGTTACTTCTGTGCTTGCTTTTTAAACCATTAGGTACTCGCCCCTTTGCTAATGTCGGGGGAGGAGTCCCAGCTGCTCGCTGTCTTGATTGGCTGCCGCGCCCGTCAGTTCCCCCGGGGGGCCCATGGCCAGGCCCTGGAGGCCGTGCGGGGCTCTTCCTGGATCCTGGACGGGCTCCCGCTCCGGCGGGGCTTCTCCTGGGGTGCCTTCAGCAGCCACCTTGCGGGGTGGCCGCACCCTGCGTTCATGGCCGCGTTCCCCTGCCAGGCCCCGGGGTCGCCTCTGCTCCCTCACTGGCCTGCCCCAGGTGGAAGCCCGAAGCGCGGCGCGGCAGCGGGGCAGCGGGGGCTGCGGCTCGGCCCCTCGGCCCCTCGGCCCCTCGGCCCCTCGGCCCCTCGGCC